>SNQJ01S0224036.1:7098-22047 GCA_010110895.2 Picea sitchensis | reverse complement strand
GGAGAATGGTCCAGGTTCAGCAATCAGGGACATACATTCCTTAGGGTAGGCTCATTCTCTCCAGGTTACACTTTGTTTAGTGTCAGAGGAATGGCCCAGGGTGGGGAATGGTCAAGGTTCATAAATCAGGACAATTATTCTTCCTTGCTTGAGAAGAATAGTCCAGATAGCTCATCATTGATGTTTCACTTTCTGAGGGCAGATGCTCTTCCAGATCACACAGATGTGAGTGGAAGAATGGCCCAAATGATTTAGTTTATATTATAACATTGTTTCTGTGCAGGTTGATATCAGATGATTGTTATGAAGATTGTATGTTTCTAGACAGTAGATGTGTACTACTGTGGTGGATGTGTTCCACTGTTCGTGACTATACGTTACTGATCAAGTATTTGTGTGCTACTTGGTGTGGTAGTGTACCACTGGATTGTAGTTGTGTACCACTATGGGTAGACACAGTCGTGTTCTATTGAATGATATTGTTCCAATTGACTTGAAGACTATCAACAATGTTGAGAATGATTATCAGCTAGATGGATGATCAATGAACAGATATTTCCCAGACAAAAAATGGTTCTTGTATCACTCTATAAAGTGAGTGACTTATCCAGCATCATGTTTGATTACTCGGATGGAGTATGGTTTCGAAAGATGGTGCAGTTGATGACACTAATGGTGATGATGGTGCTCATGATCTAGTCATGAGATAGTCTATACAACTATGTTGATGTTGCTGGGTGAATGGTATGTTTGTGCTCAAGATCATTACCTGTAATACCTCCCTAGCTAAGAGGGAGTGTTGATATTATGGTAGCTGCAGGAGGTATTTACCTCCACGTGTAAACCTGACGAGAATAGAATACTCCGAGAAGCAAGAAGAAACCCTAATGAGTTGGCTAATAACCCTAGAAGTCAAGTCAGCTCAAGAGGATAATTTGTATTAGGTTATTAGCCTCCAAGAGAAGAAGTCGGCCAGAAGAAATAATATATACTGAAAAGACAGATACCCAGAATGAGAAGTTGGCCCAGGCAGTTAGCAAGAATTAGTATAAATACAAGAGGCTAGTCTTCATTCTGGCAGACATTCTCAGAATTGCAGAGCAGCACTTGTGCGCACTGCAGTGCCCAGTTTTGTGTGCAGATCTGGAGGAAATTTGTCGTTGCAGCTACTGCAGCTAGCAGATCATGTTTTGGCTTAGACTATCTCTTGGTTAGGGTTTGAACTATCTGAGCAGCTCTTGTTGGGGCACTGTCCTTGGGGAAAGGTGCGGTAACCTTTGTTTGGCTATCTAGCCTAAGGTTTGCTTCTAGAGTGATTCTCTATCAAGGTTAAGGTGCTCGGAGGGTGGCTTCGGCCTATGGTTGGGTGAAAATAGTGATATTGTCAATGGTAAAACAAGCACATCCATTATATTCTAACACTTCCCTCAAGTTCTTGTATTTGGAGCACAATCAATTGTCAGGCGCTATACCATTTAAATTGGGTAATTTGAAAGATATTATTGAATTCTCCACTTATGCCCTAATTATTAAACTTATGTCCTAACTACTAAACCAGATAAAATTTCAGGTTTTATCACTGCTGAATTAGGAAACTGAAGCAATTTTTCATTGTTGGATTTACAAGTGAACATAATTCAGGGCTCCATACCAATGAGTATATTCCATCTTTCTCGACTCTCCTTCTTACCTCTTGGTTCAAATAGCCTTACAGGGAGCATACCTCAATCCATTGCCAATTTGAATTAGTTGACCTACCTAGTTCTTGGTAAAAATAGGTTCAATGGTAACATCCTTGAAGTCGTTTCTAATTTGAGCATGCTCAAATACTTTTCCCTTGAATCTAACATCAAGAAAAATCCTAATGGTACAATTCCAAAAACCATAGGCAACCTTCAATCCTTGGATACATGGATTTGAATGCAAACAACTTCGATGGAGACATTCCACATAGCATAGGTCAACTTAAAGCTCTCCTTTTTCTAAATATGTTCAATATCATGTTCAATATCAATATATCTCGGAGCATCCCTTAAAGTATTAGTGGTTTGGTTTTAATTGTGCTATTAGATGTATCATCAAGAATGTTGGAGGGGTCAATTCCTAAGGGTATCAACCATTGTACTCACTTAGCTTGGTTGAGGGTGTCTAAAAACAAACTCAATGGAAGTCTAGACATATACTTTTCAGTTTCTATGAGGGTTTTCTCTGCTCATTCTAATAACTTCTTTGGGAATTTGCTGACCTCTTTGGCTAATTGTACCAAGCTCCGACTTTTTTATTTAAGAGAAAATAGATTAACAAGGGATCTCCCTAAGTTCTTTGCAATTTTTCATGATATGTGAGTTTTAAGTGTTGGTCATAATAATCTTCATGGTTGTTTTCCTGAATGGATTACAAATCTCACCAAGTTGCAAGTGTTGGATTTATCCAACAATAATTTAAGTGGAAGAGTACCATCTCATCTTGAAACACTCCAGGGATTCGGAGTTAATGGATCTTCACCACTACCTAATGAGATGCTATATGAGGTTTTGAGGATTTACATGAAAGGTGTTGAATATAATCTAACATATCAGTTGGAGAGAAACACGATATTTGATGCTTCAAACAATAATCTTACAAGAGAAATCCCTAGAAGCATGGGAAGTCTAAACAACATGCAATTGTTGAATTTATCAAGAAACCAATTGGAATGACAAATACCAGTATCTATTAGTGAGATATCTACTTTGGAGAAGTTGGATTTGGCTAAAACTAATATGTCTGGATGGATTCCCCGTGAGCTTTCTAAATTAAAAATGTTGACATCTTTGGACATTTCTTCTAATAGACTTTGTGGGCCAATCCCAATAGGAACATAATTTGACACATTTAGTGAAACTTCATTTCAAAGGAATAAGTGCTTATGTGGATATCCTTTGCAAGCATGCATGCGTCAGAAGAGAAGACTAGGGAGAGGATTTGGTGGGAAGAGTAATGTTAAAGGGGGTTGGCTAAATCATGTGGACGAAAAAGTGCCATTGGTAGTATTGGAAATGAAATTCAGGATTAGATTTGAGATAGTTGTTGGTGAGTTCATTGTGTGGGAGAGAGACAGGGGTTGGGTGATGGGCATGCCCTTCAATAAATCATAAGCTTTTTATGATATGTATAGGCTCCCTACATAGTTGTAGCCTAAAAGTTTGAACATCTATTTGAGAATGTCAAAACTTGGATGTAGTGAATAAAGCATTTTAATAATATGTTACATGATTTTTAAGATGTTTTTATAATTTTTATGATTTTTTTATTAAACAAATAAATTGTTTAACATTATTATAAATATAAAAAAAATGATACTATCAAAAACTAAATGTAGTGAATAAAACATTATAATAATATGTTACGTGATTTTTAAGATGTTTTTATAATCTTTATAATTTTTTTACTAAACAAATAAATTGACATTATTATGAATATAAAAAAAAAATATAATAAAAAAGAAAAACCATAACAAGATTATATTGTCGCAGAATATAAAAAGATATACAATTTAAAATCTATATTTCCTCTCATATATTACGGAATGAAATTTATAACACTATTTAATAATTTACTTGTTTATAGAAAATTATATTTTTATTGGAAAATTTAATATCGTATATATTGTTTTTAAAGAAAATAGTTATTTAATTATACAAGTAATAACGGACAAATACTATGCTGAAAGGCATTTTAAAGAAAAACATTTTTTAATTGGTATATTAGATAAAGATTTCAACTATTAATACTTCTCTTTAATTTAAAGTTATATCAATCACTTCTAATTTACTATATAAAAAATTAATCCAGTGTTAATTAATTAATAGGGATAATAATTTTCTTGATTTTGAAGTTATATCAATCACTTCTAATTTACTATATAGAAAATTAATCCATTGTTAATTAATTAATAGGGATAATATATATATATTTTTTAACATAAACAGTTATTTTTTATTTAAGGATAATAGGTTGGGTCGGAGCTTAATCAACCCCTATTACATTTTCTTTTCCATAAAAAACTTGATGGCCTTTACCGTGATCTTACATAGTTGGGAGACTTCTATCTTATGGAATAGGGTGCCAAACGGGTGCTTCGTCATTCTTTGAGAGCTCTCCTTGGGCTAATAGGCGTCCCATATTTTCCCTTCCATCTGCTTCCTTGTTTAGATTTCAAAGGATGTGGTAGAAGAAGATGGAGGTAAAATTTGGCATTACTTTACGGAGTCTCTGTAGGGTCTTGTTGAGCGTCGGGTTGTTGAAGTAGTCGTTTGTGTTTAGAATTTTTATCAGGATTTCTGAATCCCCGAAGACTTGAATGTCTTTTTCGTCGTTCCCACGAGCGAGCTGGAAAGCTTTGAGTAGTCCTAGAATTTATGTCTGATTATTAGTGCTCTGCCCCAGGCCCCAGCTGAAACTATCTTTGCTTTGACCGTTTGGGGAGTAGATTACACCCCCTACTCCTGATATCCTCGGGTTTCCTTTGGAAGCTCCGTCGAAGAATATCGTAACTTTGCCTTGATTCTTCCACCACTTTTGAAAATCCTGTTCAGGGGTCTGAAGCCGCCACTCCAGATCAGAACAAGGCCGAGAGGAGTTATTTTTGTTACTAACTCACTTCAATGGCACACCAAGCCAACTGATCTCTTCTGGGAGGAGCACACTATCTAGCTTGTGAGGCCGATTCTCCAAAGTCTCTAGAAGTAGTGCTTTGGCTTTGGCAGTCACGACTATGGGTGGCCATAGACTATTTTTGAAAGTGGCTTCATTCCTTGCCAACCACACTTCCCAGCAAATGTATTTTGGTGTGGCATACCAAATTTTGGCTCACGTTGTTTTTCTCTTCAACACATGAGGAGAACGCCCTTTCTAGGAGGCGAATAAATTGACAACAGTGAGTTGTGATGGGGTTTGTGCATTGAGCCCGTGCATAGCCTGCGTCCAGACTTCTTGAGTGAAGGGGCAATCAATAAACATGTGATCAAGCATTTCCTGAGCCAAGCAGCAGAGTGGGCATCTGTGGGGCCTAATGATAGCTCATTTTTCTAAGTTGTCTCCTGTCAGAACCCTTCTATGCATGAGAACCCAATAGAAGAAATTGATCTTTGAAAGACCTTAGGGGTCCCAGATGTGTTGCCACAGTGAGGAAGAGTGGATCTGTGATTGTTGAGCTTGGAGTGCTACGAATCCATGCATTATTGTGTATGCTTCGGTCTGTCCCCAACCCCATTTGTCCCTTGAGCGCAGGTGCACTAGCGCCATTCCTGAGATCACAACAAGGAGGGGGTTGTATTGTAGTAGCATCCTGTTTGGAGGGCGTGGGATAGCCCAGGCGATCCAATTCCCATCCGCGTCCCATGAAGAAATGTATGACAGCTTGCGGATGCCCTCCTGAATGAGCCAGGCACATAGATCAGTGAATTCGGGGGTGAATTTGAGGGGTTGGAGGCCCATGATTTTATCCTCCCACAACCAGGTTCTTCTCCCATTTCTAGGAATTCTATATAGGTGTTCTCTAAAAAACTCCCAACCTTGACCACAGAGCTTCCATAGAGTGGTTCATTTGCAAGAATCTCGTTCATCCATGTTGTTCATTGATAGCCCGTGCAAATATTTTTTAATGAGCACTTGGCTTACAAGGTGACATTGATTTGAGAAGATTTTCCATGAAATCTTTCCTCCCAAAGCCAAATTGGCCATTTCGGGGTCCCTTACCTGAAGATTGCCTTCTGGTAAAGGCCTTTCACTATATCCCAACTTACCAAATGAAAACAAAATTGGTTCCCCTTTCCTCCTTGCCACATGAAGTTTCGTACCAATTTTGAGAGCTGCTTGGTGATCCTTTTTGGAGCCAAGAGGAATGAAGCCTGGTAAATTGGAAGGGAAGAGAGAACAAATTTTACAAGAATAAGCTTCCTGACTGTGGTAAGATATTGACCGCCCCAAGCAGTGATTTTTTCCTGATTTTGCTGAGAATTTCCAGCCAATGGGGCCTTGTTGATTCCCAAAGTTAAAGGCAGACCTAAGTATTTGATTTTATCCCATGAGGCAAAGCCCATGAACCCAAGGGATTGTGCGATCCGGTGAATGGATTGTTGGTCAACCTCCCAGCCATACACTACACTTTTCCTCCTATTGAACAGTGGTCCTGAAAATCTGCACAAGCTTTGAATAAATTCGTTAAAAGTCCTTGCAATTTTAAGGGAAGCACCTCCCAGGATCAGAGAGTCATCGATGAACAAGACATGGTTCATTGGATCGGTTCCTCTCATTGCCCTAATGCCTGGAATTGTCCTAGCTAACTTCTCTACTATCATCTTTCAACTTAGTGAATTTTCCATCAAAATGTACAAGAAGGGGGACAACAGGCAACCTTTCCTTATTCCCCTCGTTGCTCTGAAATAGTTTTTCATCCTGCCATTTACTAAGGGGGAGATCCACGGCTCTCCTATACACACTTTAATCAATCTTATAAAATTAGGGTTGAATCCAAAAGCGGAAAGAACTTGGAGAAGAAAAGAGTGCCTTACCCGATCAAAAGCGTTCACCATGTCCAACTTGATAAGCATCCCTTGCTCATGGCTTTGGTGGCTGGAATGAATGGTTTCATGGACAAGAATCACGTTATCCAGAATGTGCCTTCCTTTAACAAACCCCCGGCTGGGAGAGATGATTTTTTCCAGAAGTGGCTTGATTCTGTTCGCAAGGAGTTTGGAGAGTATTTTGTAGGAAGCATTGCATAATAAAATTGGCTTGAAATGATCAAATGTCAACGGGTTCACTTATTTTGGGATTAAAGCAAGGAAAGTGGAGTTTTTGCTTCCTCCCACTTTGCCTTTTTGGAGGAAGCTTTTGATCATTCGAAACAGATCAACCTTAATAATATCCCAGCAAGTTCTGTAGAAGTGAATGGAGAACTCGTCGCGTCTTGGAGATTTGTTTGGATCCATCATCCAGATGACATTACTTATTTCGTCTTCAATGAAGGGCTTCCGGAGGCTTGAGTTATCCTCCTCGTTTACCATTCTTGGAACATGAGTGAGGAAGTCTGAAAATTCCTCCTCAGTATCCACTCCTTCTTATTTGTACAACTGATGGAAATGAGAGGTTGCAACCTCTTTTAACTGAGCTATTCATTTATGGACAGTCCCATCAGGGGAGGTAATCTATGCAATGTGATTTCTAGAGAGTCGAGCTTGAATTTTCTTATGGAAGAAGGCTGAATTTTTTTCACCAGACTCGAGCCATAGGTTACGAGATTTGAGTCTCAGGGTGTCTTCCTCTACTCTGAATGAGCGGAGAGTGATGAGTTGGGCTTCTTTCTCATTTTCAATTTCAGAGTAGGTAATGTGTTTATGCTCCAAGTCCAATTGCAGATCAAGCAGTTGATTGATGGTATGTTTTCTAAGACTAGTGGGGGAATCTGGCGGATTTTTTATCCATTATTTCAAGGTTGTTTTGGTGGATTTAAGTTTATTTTCCCACACATAGTTGGGCGATCCATTGACAAGGATGGACCAAGATTTCAAGACTGTGTCCATAAATCCTTTCCTATCTGCCCAAAGGGGGCTGAAACGGAAGGGGATGGGCCCTAATTTTTCCTCTTCTTCAAACAACAGTAGAATGGGTTTATGATCTAAAGTCAGTTTTGGAAAAAAATTTGTGGAGATAATCTTCTTAACAGAGAGGAAGGTGCTCTGGAGTAAAAATCTATCCAAACGGGCTGACATGTGATTCGTCTCAACGTTATTGTTATACCAAGTGTAGAGTCATTTTTTTGTCTTAAAGTCCAATAAATCCTATTGTTGAATTAAGTCTTCCACGAAAGGAAGGAAATGGTCCCTGCTAATTATGCCTCCTCTTTTTTCCTTTGTCTCAAAAACTAGATTGAAGTCTCCAGCTAGAATTATATTCTTGGGAGAGTAAGCCTCTAGAAAGTCAGACAGAGAGTTTTCCAGCAGTCTTTCTTTTCTTCATAGAGGACTGGAACATAAAGATTAAAGAGGGTGAAGGTGATATTACTGTCAAGGTGTCGAATTTCGGTATAGATCCAATGTTGCGTTTCGAAGGAGCTTTCAAGGTGGAATTTGTCTTCCTCCTAGAGAGTGGCGAGCCCACCACAATTACCAATTACCCCTTGCACTTACTTCTTTTTCGGCTTTTGTTTTCCATTTTACTTTGCTGAGATCGAGAAGGACATCCCCTTCTATTTTAGTCTCTTGGAGCATGAGGATCTCGGGTGTTTCTGATTTCAAAAGGTTCTTCACAACTTCATCTTTTAAGGGTTTCCCCAAGCCTCTACAATTCCAAGAGACTAATTGCATTATTCAATAGCAAAGGGGGGGGGCAGACCGTCCCTTGGGAGGCCTGGTTCTAGTATTTCTACCAATGGAAATCTCGATCGTGCGCTGGTTGCCTTGCATTTTTTCTCTCAGCCTCTTCTTCCCTTGCCTCTCTGTGGGATTTCCTCTTGGCTCTTTTTGATGGCCTCTCGAATGTCTCATCTTCCAAGGATCCTGAGATATCCGGAGACTTATTCCTTGTCATCTATGCATAGGATGGAGGGATAGAGACTCCTCCTGATGATCCGGCTTGTAGAGGGGTTGTTTCTTCCAAGATTTTATCTTTCACAATAGAAATGGGTTGTTGTTGGACCTCTTCGGTTGCTAGAGTTGGGGGTGGTTCTTCTAGGGTGTTGAGTATTTCAAAGGGGTTGTTGATTGTCTCTGCTCTTGGAGGGGTTGAGCTCCCCTCCCCTTATAATTGAACCGAGGGAGGTGTTCCACTCCCCGAGGGTGCTTCTTTCCCTTTGGATCTGTTATTCTGTTTAGCTGGAGTTTATTTATGGAATTGATTCCATTGTTCTCCCTTCAAGTTCTCAGTCTCCTCCTCTACTTTATTTTTGCAATGCATGGTGAAGTTCCTGTAGCCATGGCAATGTCAGAATTTAAACGGGAGTTACTCATAGTATAACACTTGAATGTAGGACCAATCAACCACTATGAGATTTATAGCTTCGGGGAGACCTTCCTCTAGGTCAACTTCTACACAAATCCGCACACAAGAGTATTGATCCCTCCTTTTAGTAGGATCTATATATTTTCTGAGCTTATTTCCTATGGCTTTTAAAGATTTGCAGTTCCAACAGTGCAGAGGTAAGTGAGGCAGGCGTACCCAAATGGGAACAGCTGAGGGAACATCCTGAGATAGGTCGAAATCCAGGGTCCATTGGTTCAATTACTGACCTTGGGGGCCCATAAAATATGGGCCATTTCTAAAGATGAGATTCCTATCCTCTACCGAATCAAAGACAAAAACAAAGAAGCCTTTGCCAACTAAGTAGCTTATGATTCCTTCTTTGACCATTGATCTCCAGTTCCTTTGCACCTAGGCGTCAACATCTTTGGGTGAGGGCCAAATCCCGGTGAACTTCCCTACTAGCCCTCGTTCAGTAAGATTTAGATCCAATCTACAAGGTTCTTCGGTCGGCAGGGCAACCGTGGGAATGGTTTCCAGTTTTTTTACAAACTTTTGTTGTTGTTCGCTTGTTGGGCATTTGTTGCATGTTGCTACAAGCTTCCTAAATGCAATCAGCTCGGGAGGAAGAGGAGGAGCGGCCTCGGGGCCCCCTCCTGGGGCCATGGCGATGGGGCAGCTCGTAGATGTGATCTGGATCGCTGGCTCAGATGCACCACGTGCACAATGAGCTTGGAAAAAAGTATTTAAACATATGTGTAATGTATGATTAAATTTATTTCAATTGATTCAATGGTGCCATAGAAAGTGTGTGTTGTAGAAAATGGGTAGTGGCTATAGAGAGTCACCAGTGGAAGTATTGATCCAATCATAGGGATAATATATTAAGATGTATGAGAATGTAGATATTTTGAAAGAGAAAGATTAAATAAGTTATAAGAGAGATTAAAAATATAATAAGGAAAAAATATATGGTTACTTGAAACATTTGTCACTATAATATTTTTGTTATTTTTCATTCACTACATAAAAATTTAATTTTAATTTATTGTCATGGATAATAAATTATATATTTTATCAATTTATTATATATGTATGATAATATAAATATTTTCGAGATAAAGAGATTAATTAACCTTAAATCTCTTAAGCACAAGAAGAATCACAAATAAATCAAAGCATAAATTTATTAAATAATCATCAAGGTTTATGTGAGATATAATTATTAAGAAAACACATAAAATAGGTGAGAACATATAATTTTTTTTTTTACCTTGTTAAATCTTTATTCATGGATTTTAAAGTCACATTTAAGTTTAATTTTATACATAATAGTATGATAATTTATAATTTGGTTACTGTACATACACTAATCTAGATCCATCTTAACTTTCGATCTACTAAGGGTTGAAAGGGATCAAATCCGTCGAGGTGGAAACCTTTTTTTATACTGAAAAACTTAAGGAAATATTTTCACCTTAAGAGATTTGATCTCCCTTAGTGCTTGGTAGATTCATAGTTAAAATAGATCAAGGTTGGTTCCAGTTGCGAGCGGTCACATGAAAATTGTATATGATCATTATTATGTATATGTATATGTTTGAGATGAATCTAATCATTTGAAAATTTTCAAGTATCATTTCCTAGAGAGTACTATAAAAAATGTCACTTTAAAAGTATGCATGAGGAGGATTAAAATGAATGAATAGTAATAAAGTAACAATGTTCAATGGTCAATGACCAACAAGGTCAATATTAAGAAAGTAATATAATGCATGTAATAAATAACAAATAGATTGAGTAATGACCAATCTCAATATGTATTCTTTAACTTTTATTTTATCCATACTTATAGCTTTGCCATCTTTTCATATTGATCATATATAAAAGGAAATTGATTTTGAAGACAATTCAAATCTTTTACTCGAGATATTGAAATGAAGGCGATACCCTATCTCTCTTGCTTTCCAATATTAATTGTTTATTTTTCCAACCTCATATGTTCCTCACAATTTTATTTACATTCTATTGCATGATTTTGGTTTTAATGCATTGTATATATATTATAATGTTTTTAATGTGTGAATACTAAAATAGGAATCACACCCAAATAAAAAAGTAGTGGACTTCAACTAATAGATGAGAGTCACTTTTGTAACATCATAGTGTGTATTTTGAAATTGGTTTGCATTGTGTTATTGTTAAATTTGTTTCACTTGATAATTTGCACTATTTTGCTATTGAAATTAATGTACCACGTCAATTTTCTTGGTATTGTTTCTTCAATTAATTCCCTTAATCTATTTTCGCTATATTATCAATTAAAGGAATGCACCCTATTGTTTTTCATTTTGTCGTTACTAAAATTAATGCAACTACTTGAATACTTTAAATTATTTTTCATCGTGTCATCTTGAAATTAATATGTACACTATTGTTTTTTGTCATGTCATTGTTGAAATCAATGCAACTATTTGATTTCTCTAAGTCATTTTTTTATTATATCAACACTAAAATCAACGCACCATATTGTTGTGTGTTATATTATTGTTGAAAGCAATGCAATTACCTAATTGCTCTAAATATTTTTTCATTGTATCATCACTGAAATCAGTGCACCTTAACCTAAATGTAGCCTTAACGATGAATATTTTTATGTCCCCTGGCATTAAAATTTCGACAAAATTCTTAAATATCCTTTGCTATATACATAAATAGGTCATTTTTAAATATTTTTGACATTTTACATATTGGAGACTAAATAGATATTTGATCAATTTAAATATATAATAAGCACACCTCGGATCTCAATATCCTATGCTTTCCTTGGAAAAACTATGTCTTTCCTTGCCTTCTGATCCGAAAAGAACTTTTAAACGATAATGGTTGAGTTATCATGCATGTGTTAATTATCCATTTAGGAAGTTGAATGGAAGAGGAAGAATTATAGAAGAAACATAATAGCCATATGAACATATACATATCTAAAATAAAGCATGAGGATCAACAAACCATAAACACCAATGTGATAATGGAGTTCGACAATCTCTCCTACGTCTCCGTGTCTTTGTCTCAGTGGGTGGGGCTTTCTTATTTCTGTTCAAATATTTACAAGTACATCACAACAATGCCAAAAAGGTTACAAATTGATCTGGTCTTGTTCTACCAAATCTTTGGAACCCAACAAAACTAACAGCACTGAAATCGGATGTCCGGAGGTCCCATAAATGGCTCGCAAAGGTGCTCTCCTCAATCGCTTCTCTGCATACAAATGGATTTGGCTTGGAAAATCTCCAGCATAAAACTACTCTGAACCTCCCTCTTTGGCTTCAAGAACCCCTATTTTATATAGATCTGAAGTTGGTAACCATATCCCAAATTCCCCCCAAGATCTGGCCTCAAAAAGGGCCCAATGTCCCCCAAAAATGACCAAAATCTCCAAAATGTGTTGAATAATACCAATAAAATCATATAATAAAGTATTAAAACCCACTTTTGGAAAATTATTAGGGGCGCAGACCCTTTTTATAGGGCTCCTATTCATGTGGCATGCTCCATATGGCCAACCGCTTAAACGGGCGCGTTGGCCCCCTGATCTTCAGCCCCCAAACTCTGATGTGTGGTTGCATATAAGGCCATGTGGCCACGGGCTTCCAGTTCTATGCGCTACCTGTTTGATTAACCCCTTTTATGTTAGCCCCTGGTCGGCAGACTGGCCCAACCGACCAGGGCTAACCCTTAAACTTTGTGCCAACAATATAAGACTAGGAACATGGTGAGTAATAGGACCCGAATCCAGGGCTGGAGCGTGTATCAAAACTCGTGCAAACAATGGATGGAGTTGGGTCATATTAATATGGTCGCATGGATCCACCTGCAACTTCATAGCACCCACTTTATATATTTGATATATACCATGGTGTATAAGACCTACCACGAGTGGGCTGACTAGCCCAACCTTGCCAAACCACTTGGCCCAGACCGAGGTCGCGGGTTCAAACCTCATAGAGTCCCAAAATTTTGGCAATGATATTAACCAACCAATGGGTGCCACGTGGTAACCCATGTCTAGGAAACGTGGCACCATACCATACGTCGAGAGTACTGCCACATGTTAGCACCCAATTCGTCCACATCTACCAGCCACATGTCTTCCATGTCACATGCCACTGTACCTGCCACGTAAGCGTCGTACGAATGTGCCATGTGTCCCCCTTGCAGTCGTGACAGATGTCACTCCCTGATTGGTCCACCTGTCTATCCACGTCAACGCCTGCGCATCCTGCCACGTCAGTTGTACGACCATACAAACTATACAGTCAGCTGCCATCATTTTTTTACCTGTTTGGCCAAATGAACAGATCATGGTATCTAGATCATACAATGTTTGTTTGATCCCGTTCAATTTGCGTTGGGTTTGGATCGATGAGGCCTATACACATGCCCGTTTTGAAGCCATTATGATAACTTTTATTTTTATGCCTTTCTAAGCCCCATCAAGCTCCTGGATCTAATTCTGGATCACACCTCCCTACTAAATAACTTTTGGTCCTCCAAAAGGTTACTGACCAGTCATCAAAGTTTGGGATAGGCCACCCGACTTTTTCTCTGTCTTTGAACTCTACCTTGTGCACTTGTCTCATCAAGATCAATTGTAAAACAATCATGATAGCTGACAACATATTGTTAGCCATTTGTACCCTGTCACATCTTACTGAAGCTACTATCATCCATGTAGACAACATTACTAATGATAGCATAAAAAATATGACTATAAATGAGCTTATATGTTTGTAATATTTGCACGACATTAGCTTATCTTGAAGCAAAGTGTGATTTATTTTCCATTCTACAATCATATCTTGTTCTTGCTTAAGATCAATTACTTGACTTGAAACAATTATAGGTGTGTTTCTTGCTTGAGCTACCTTTCTTAATTGTTCCATAGTTTGAAGAGATTTATTTGCCTTTAATTGATGAGCATGCACCACATATTCTTGACCTTCTTTGGTTACGTGATATTGATTATTTTCCCTATAGAAGATTTCTTTATGATCATACAAGTAAGGAGTGCCTAAGACCATTCCACATTCACTTATTGGCACCACATCACATGTTACCTCATCCACAAACTTAGATGAAATTGCAAATTTTAATGTGCACTGCTTTGTTATGTGCAATTGATGATCATTACTTATCCATTTAAGTGTGTAAGGCTTATGATGCATCTGTGTTTTTAATCCCAATTGTTTAACCAATTCCTCTGAAATTAAATTAGATTGAGATCCACTATCTATGAACATGTCAACCTTAGTGTGCCTCATGATGACCCTTATGTGAAACAATTTACTTCTACAATCAAATCCTTCACCAATTTTACCTTCCAAACCAACCAATGAATCTTTTGATTCATGACCTAAATCTGATCCCAAGTCTATTGGTCGTGTTGTTGCTACAACTGTTTGCCTCCCTTTCTTTTCTTTGAACCACTTCGGTCTCTTTTTGGGATGCAATTATCAACAACGGTCCTCATTATGCCCTTCTTTCTTGCAATGCTTGCAATAGGGCTTCTCTTCCTTTCTTGCCACTGAATTTTCCTTCTTTCCATTCCACTTCTTTTTGTTCTCTTTCCTTGAAGATGATTCCCCTGATACACCAACACTTGTTTTCCCTACTTCAATGTATGTCACTTGAACATAAACCTCATCAAGATTAGTAGGTCCAAACATGAATACAATATTTTGAATATGTGTAGGTAAACCCCCTATATACTTCATAAGATTTTCTTAGGTATGTAAAGGAATATATAACATCAATGCCATTTTACGAAATCCATCAGTGTATTCTTGCACTGCTTGTCCTTTTCTGATTTTAAGATCTTGTCATTCAATTAACACTTTCTCTTTATAACCCAAAGGATAGAATTGCTTTCTAAGTAAAGAAATAAAA
>SNQJ01S0224035.1:12587-33873 GCA_010110895.2 Picea sitchensis | reverse complement strand
AAAGGCAACCTCTATCTTCATCTTGTAACCAGTAAATCTCAAAAAATTGAGACCATATTGCATTAGTATTACCTTTGTATGTGGAACACATGGAGATTTAATCGATCTCACAAAGACTATACATAATTAAATGAAATTTCGTTCAAGGGCGTGCAATAATATGAAAGAATAAAACTACTCTAAAAGGGGGATTGCAGTGTATATAGAGTCACAAACATAATTACCTTAGTCGTGGAAATCGTAGCAATTTTTTCATCAGCAATTTTCCTTGTAGTGGCCTTGACAAGGTAGTCTATATGTGGAAGTTAATAGAAAAATAAGTAAAAAATAAACAACATCAATACATTCACATAACCTAATTGAAAAAACAAAACAAAAAACACATCAATAGTAATATATCCAATAGTGTCTAGTTGGGTGGCAATCTAGATGTGTGCCCAATCAATTCTCTTAGAAATGATAAAATTTCTTCGTCTCTTTCTCCAATGATGTGTATGTATGTCAAATATCATGACCATTTATTACTCTACAAATAAAAAACATTAAACATATGAACAAATGACATGGAGTGGACCAAATTTCCTAATCACCTAGGGTGGATGCCTTCACCTATGACTCTTTGCATATAGTAATATGTCCAAGAGTGTCCAACTAGGTGGGGAATTGGGATCATGCCCCATCACTACTCTCATAAATGAAACATTGTCTTCATCACTTTCTCCAGTTTTGCATCAATATGTCAAAGATCAAAACAATTATTACTCTCTAAATAATTAACAATAAACCATATGAACAAATGACATGGAGTGGAACAAATTACCTGATCACTCAGGGTGAATGCCTTGACCTTCCATTATTTGTGTACAATAATATCTCCATGAGTGTCCAGTTGGGTGGGGCATTGGGAATGTTCCCTATCACTACTCTTATAAATGTTGAATTTTCTTCATCTCTTTCTATAATGTTTCATCCATATGTCAAAAATATGACCAATTGATACTCTATAAATAAGTGATGTGTGGCAACGTAGTCCCTTCCAAGTAGCTTACAAGGTAAATTTTGGAAAATGGGGTCGAATTGTAAATGATGGAAGTGTTTGGTGCAAAATGTATATCACGGAAGTTTTGTATGAAACATGTATATCACGGAACAGGAGGGCATAAGAAATTGATAGCGCTAAGTTGTGACAAATTGTAGAGTACGGAATTTTTAGGTGCAAGATTTATAATAGCGCCAACCTAAGGGCAATAAGTGAACCAACCCACCTATCATGGAACATGGGGAATACAATTTGGCTAGCGCGACCCCACGGAGAGATAATTGGATAAGTGTTGAAAGGAACTACGGTCGGTCGAGCTTATGATGTGACAATATAGGACCAATCGACGAGTTCGAAAAAATTTATGTTCAAGTTTAAATATATTTATTTAAATTGTATTTATATTAATGTACCTTAATAGATAATTTGTGGTCCAAATGTAAACCATGTTCCAATATGTGGATGAATTGTAGACAATGAAAGTTTTGGGTGCAAGATGTATATGGCGGAACTGTAGATGATGCAAGTTTTGGGTGCAAGATCTATAATAGTGCCACCTCGGGGGTCGGTCGGGCTCTCGTAAATCATTGTTGAATACGTTTTTTGGTTGTTAATGCCAATAAGCGAACCTGTGCACTGATTTGTCATGAGTAGAAGCATAATATATATACAATTTGACAGGCAGGGCTTTACGTCTCCTCAAGAACCCTTGTCACCCTGTTTTGAAGCGCGTTCGACTGTTGACCATTTCTTGACATCTCTTTCACGGATCGTCGAGTTTGCAGGTTTAGGAAATTTCCAATTTCTAGTTGTTGTTTCTTGTGCCCGCTACTTTCAGGCTTCTCTCCAAGTATATGAAATATGTATACAACTTCTCCAGAAACATACAGAAAAGATATTGCTAGGAAATGGA
The DNA here is from genome assembly GCA_010110895.2 of Picea sitchensis. NCBI lineage: Eukaryota > Viridiplantae > Streptophyta > Pinopsida > Pinales > Pinaceae > Picea > Picea sitchensis. The sequence goes on along the minus strand of SNQJ01S0224035.1, from coordinate 31,921 downwards.
ATAATTATTGAAGATTTGAATATATTGGACCTTCTCTCCTTCCTCTATACTCAACCAAATTCTCGTTTTTTTTCCCCCTCTACTCTCTCTTTCTCGTTACTTAGTCATTTTTCTGAAAATTTCCCAATGCGCACGTTGGCGGATGCACCGGTTCACATTTGCGCTCGTGCTTTTATATCGTGACTCTGACCGACCGCTAACCATTTGATGCCTAGCCACTTTTCAGATCATGGATTCTCAGATAGGCGGGCTCTATAACCGGGGTCGAATTGTAAATGACGCAAGTGTTTGGTGCAAAATGTATATTATAGAAGTGTTTTGTACAACATGTATATCACAGAACAGACGGCATAAGAAATCGATAGCATTAAGTCGCAATGAATTGTAGAGTACGAAAGTTTTGGGTGCAAGATGTATATCGCACACTTGTAGATGACGGAAATTTTGGGTGCAAGATTTATAATAGCGCCAACCCGGGGGTCGGTCGGACTCCTGTAAATTGTTGTTGAATATGTATATCACAGAAAAGGGGGCATAAAATTTGATAGCGCTAAGTCGTGACCCTACGGAGAGATAATTGGTTAAGTGTTGAAAGGAACTGCGGTCGGTCAGGCTCATGATATGACGATATAGGACCAATCAACGAGTTCGAAAAAAGTCAGGTTCAAGTTTAAATATATTTATTTAAATTGTATTTATATTAATGTATCTTAATAGATTATGTGTGGTTGAAATGCAAACCATGTTCCAATATGTGGACGAATTGTAGACCACAGAAGTTTTGGGTGCAAGATGTATATGGTGGAACTGTAGATGACGCAAGTTTTGGGTGCAAGATCTATAATAGTGCCAACCCGGGGGTCAGTTGGGCTCCCGTAAATCATTGTTCAATACGTTTTTTTCTTGTTAATTCCAATAAGCGAACCTATGCTGGCGGGGCCTTACGTCTCCTTGGGAACCCTTGTCACCCTATTTTGAAGCTCGTCTGATCGCTTTCCGCAGTTGAAACATACATAAAAGATATTGCTAGGAAATGGATTATCTATTGCAGATTTGAATATCTTGGACCTTCTTTTCCCTCTTTTATACTCAACCAAATTCCCGTTTGTTTTTCCACTCTACTCTCTCTTTCTCGTTACTTAGTCATTTTTCCAAAAATGTCCCAATGCGCGTTCGCAGACGCACCCGTTCACATTTGTGCTCGTGATTTTATATCGTGACTCTGACCGACCACTAACCATTCGATGCCTAGCCACTTTTCAGATCATGGATTCTCGGGTAGGCAAGCTCTATAACCGGGGTCTAATTGTAAATGACGCAAGTGTTTGGTGCAAAATTTATATCACGGAAGTGTTGTGTGCAACATGTATATTACAAAACAGGGGGGCATAATAAATCGATAGCGCTAAGTCTCGACGAATTGTAGAGTACATAAGTTTTGGGTGCAGGATGTATATCACGCACTTGGAGATGATGGAAGTTTTGGGTGCAACATTTATAATAGCCGCAACCCAAGGGTTGATCGATCTCCTGTAAATCATTGTTGAATATGTATATCACAGAATAGGGGGCATAAAAAATTGATAGCACTAAGTCGCGAGCCCACGAAGAGATAATTGGCTAAGTTTTGAAAGGAATTGCAGTCAGTCGGGCTCATGATGTGACGATATAGGACCAATCCCCAACCCGGGGGTCGTTCGGGCTCCCTAAATCGTTGTTGAATATGTTATTTGCTTGTTAATGCCAATAAGAAAAGTTGTGCATTGAGTTGTCACTAGTGAAATCAGAAAGAATTTGAATTGAGGATAGCAGGAACACCCTCTTCGTGTTACAAATTTTGCACTGAAATGTTCTGATATATATAATTTAATAGTCGGGGCATTACATCTCCTCGGGAACCCTTGCCACCCTATTTTGAATCCCATCTGACCGCTTTTCATGGGTATTTATGTGCCCACCACCTTCGCACTTCTTTCCAAGTATATGTAATAAGTATATAACTTCTCCATAAACATGCAGAAAATATCTTGCGAGCAAATGGGATATCTATCAAAGATGTGAATATATTAACCCTTATTTTTCATCTTCTATACTTTATCTTTTATCACGGAATTGTTGGGTGAAAAATGTATATGACGGAAGTGTTGGGTGCAAGATGTATATAACGGAACACACGGGATAAGAATATGATAGCACTAAGTTGGGGCATCGCGGTGAGATATTTGGCCAAGTGTTGAAAGGGACGGTCGTCGGTCAGGTTCCTGATGTGAAGATATAGATGGAAATGAGGATTGGATAGTCTGCTAACCGATCAACCCGCGGACAATCCAGGATCCCAAGAAAGTCAGGTTCACGTTTAAAGGGATTTTTTTTATGTTTATTTAAAATGTATCCATATTAATGTATCTTACTAGATTATCTATGGTCCAAATGTAAACCATGTTCGAATTTGAATGGTGTTTTGTGATTTTATATCATGACTCTGACCGACCGCTATCCATTCGATGCCTAGCCGCTTTTTAGATCGTGGATTCTCCGGTAGGCAGGCTCTATAACCGGGGTCAAATTGTAAATGACGCAAGTGTTTGGTGCAAAATTTATATCATGGAAGTGTTGTGTGCAACATGTATATCACGGAACAGGGGGCATAAGAAATCGATAACACTAATTTGGGACGATTTGTAGAGTATGGAAGTTTTGGGTGCAAGATGTATGTCACGCACTTGTAGATGAAAAAAGTCTTGGGTGCAATATTTATAATAGCGCCAACCCAAGGGTCGGTCGGACTCCCGTAAATTGTTGTTGAATACGTATATCACGGAACATGGGGGCATAAAAATTCGATAGCGCAAAATCGTGACCCTGCAGAGAGATAATTGGCTAAGTGTTGAAAGGAGCTTCGGTCAGTCAGGCTCATTATGTGATGATATAGGACCAATCCCCAACCCAGGGGTCGGTCGAGCTCCCGTAAATCATTGTTGAATACGTTATTTGTGTGTTAATTCCAATAAGCAAAGTTGTGCACTGAGTTGTCACTAGTAAAAGCAGAATGAATTTGAATTGACGATGGCACGAACACCCTCTTCGTGTTACACATTTTTCACTGAAATGTTTCAATATATACAATTTGACAGTCGGCGCCTTACGTCTCCTCAGGAACCCTTGCCACCCTATTTTGAATCTTGTTCAACTGCTTTCCACGGGTATTTATGTGCCCTCTACCTTCGCACTTCTTTCCAAGTATATGCACTAAGTATATAACTTCTCCATAAACATGTAGAAAATATCTTGTGAGCAAATGGGATATCTATCACAGATGTCAATATATTAACCATTATTTTCCATCTTCTATACTTTATCTTTTATCACGGAATTGTTGGGTGCAAAATGTATATGGCGGAAGTGTTGGTGCAAGATGTATATAACAGAACACGTGGGATAAGAATGTGATAGCGCTAAGTTGGGACGTCGAGGTGAGATATTTCGCCAAGTGTTGAAAGGGATGGTCGTCGGTCAGGGTCCTGATGTGAATATATAGATGGAAATGAGGATTTGATAGTTCACTAACCGATAAACCCGCGGACAATCCAGGATCCCGAGAAAGTCAAGTTCAAGTTTAAAGGGATTTTGTTTATGTTTATTTAAAATGTATCCATATTAATATATCTTACTAGATTATTTGTGGTCCAAATGTAAACCATGTTCAAATTTGAATGGTGTTTTGGGCTCGAAATGTTTTGCTCAACCCTACAAGGAATAGAGAAAAAAATATATGACTTTACATTTTGTATATCGAAGAATATTCTGAAATATAGGAAGCTACAATATATGCACAATATAGAACAGGAACATGTATAGAAAAATGAGTTAATTTTATGAAGAAATACAAATTTCAAATAATGGCACCAAGCATTAAATATCATCATAGAACAACCCCAAATATTTATATTCAGATAAACTATGTCACAAAATACATTTGTGAATATTTCCCAAAAAAAKTTGTCTTCGAATTTGTAAAAAAAACTATAGTTCAGTACATATTCTGTGAAATAAGAATGTGTTTTCTAGAATGACTTTGATTGGGACTGTCGTGGACTACAAAGCAAATATGTAAAACAATGAAGTTTGTATAAAGAAGAAATTYGGCGATGGAAAAARGAAAAACMCGGCAAGAAGAAAGAGAAAATTGTCAGATCYGGGTTAAAGCTTTGTTAGAATAAGTGGATGAAGAYAGAAGAATGTAATCAGTATCAACTTACTATGATGGTGTACCATGCCTTGTCATTTTTTCACTGATTTCCTTTTATGTCTTTCCTCGGCTTTGACCTTCAGTGGTAATCTGGTSGACAACCTTTTTCAACCATTCTTCGATGTAGCTCCTCATGGGTGCCACGTTCATTTCATGTCGGATTTTTATATTGAAGAATTCACTTTCCAAGTCCCTTAGATCAMTAGACAAGTTGTGMAATTCTTTTTGAATATTTTTGTTTCTAATTACATAACYGACTAGCCAAGTTTTCACACCATCTTCACCATATTCAAGAATGCCATAGAAAGTTTCAAATGACAGTCTTTTATAGATATGAACTTGATCATCAAATGCTTTCTTGGTTAAAAACAACGAGTTTAATATCAATTTAGGGTCCTGGAATTCATTGGTGTTGGAAGCTAGATCTATCTCAGTTAGCTTCTTGAATAGTTTGTCTCTTTTAGATATGGTCTGCCTACATTCTTGAATGATACCAATCAGGTTCTTTACCTTTTCTTTCCAGCATGCATTTAGTTGGTCTATTCGATCCAGGGAAGGGAGATCCTCATGTCTTCTTCTGAATTCCGTCATACCGGTAAATTTAACACCAAATGGTAAAACTACATCGAGATAAAAACCTTTCTCATTCTTGAGATCTTCTTGTAGATACTAATGAAAAGCATGTGCACTTGTTCCAAAAGATACCATATTCTTTGACATCTCCCAAGATTTTGTTATTAATCCCATTATTTTGTTTATATTATTTTCCACATAGCCTCAGGCCGATGTGAGAATGCTTGTTGATCCTTTTAACTTTGGTGCAAGTGTGGTGGACTCGACCATTGCCAAAGGAGTAACAAACAGTGGAAGAGGCATTAGAGTTGCCTCCAATTCTTTGATTTGCGTCTTTAACATGAGGTTTTTCATTTCAAGGCTGCTAATAGAGTTGTCTAGATCATCTCCAGTTGCTTGGTGCATCTTGGATATCTGGGAGGGGCGCATGTTGCATAGGTTGATATCTGAACGAGATATCCCTTTCTTATTCTTTACATCTTTGTTTTCAATAATCAATTTTTTTTATTCGTTGTCAAAAACGGTGCTATGAAATGAAAAAGAATCTTCTTCGGCCAATGTATCTATGCCAATTATTTCCATCCCAGGATTGTGAGGAGAAGTGCTCTCTAGGTGATCTTCGTTAGGGAACATTTTGTCAATTTCAATTTCTAGTTCCATATCTTCGAGGGAGAGATCGTAGATATCAATTTCTCCCCTCAGTCCCTCATGTTCTTGGACTATTGTTTTCCGTTTTTTTGCCCACGGGAAGCTTGTGACAACTTTCAATTTTTCTGGAGGGAGGGTTCTTATCTCCTCCTCCACCTGAATAACTTTGTGTGAATTTGTTACTTGGGTAATTCATTGGAGTACTGCTACAAGATGGTGTGGTCTTGGTTGTGGCAGTCAAGGATTGGGCACTTTTTTTACCCAGGTCTTTTCGGTTTTGTTTTTGTGAATCATTGGTATTGATCAATTGTCCTCCCCTTTTTTCATGGAAAAAATGCAACCAGTACATGTACTCCCTTGTTATTCCATCAAAAAACATTGTACCAGATATGTGACATGGAAGGAAGAAAGGATTTTGTTTAGACCTGAAAATCCTTATAACATTATAGTTTTCCATTTCTTCTAGTGTGCCCTTCCTTTCCAGGAAGATTGTCAATTGGCCAAAAAACCGGGGAAAATACTTTCCAAATATCAATTCTTTAAACACTAAAACAAAATAATTAAAGACCATATAAAATTGTTGGCAAGTGTCATGTCTCCATATTTTTTGGCATGAGAATGTTCCTAGGTCAAATTTAGAGTTCATCTTCCTACACATAGAGAGTCCAAGAAATGGATAGAAATTTGGCATGACAAAAATTAAATAAGATGGCATAAAGAATTTATTCTACCTCCTGTATTGCAATAACTGGGAAGAGATTTGAATGGAAATCAACTTGTGACAATGGAATATGGTTTGTTCCTTGACCATAAAATATAAAATATACAGAATCATCCGAGAGATGCCAATTGCACTTTCTTCTCTCATTGTCCTCGTGAAAATCCATGCAATTTTCTGAAAAAGGTTTTTACATGCACTAACCTGTAATATGGCCATGTCCTGGGGAGCGAGTGTTGGGTCCTATAATAAATTCAGCAAGAGGTCTAATTCATTACCATGTTTCTTTAATAACTGTTTGCAATTCTCTCCCTTGAAAGTAGGCGTTGGGTCAGGAAGTGTTAACATCTTTTGAAATACTTTATGTGATAGGGAGATTTGGAAATGGTCACCCATCTGGAAAATCCACTGGTTCGGAATATAGTTCTTGGCACAGCATGTGACCAAGTCCCTAAAGTAAAAAAAAAATGGGGATACAATCTACCATTGCAATTTCAGATGTCGATATAACTTGCATCTGGGAAGAAGTGGATGACTAGTATTCATAAGCTATGGACCACTGAAAATGTTGGTCCTCATGCCCAAAAATATTCAGAGTATCTCCACATACATGTTGTCGATTTGTAGCCATAAGGTGATAAAAAACTTCCTTTGCTCCTCATTGTATTTAAAATGGATGTTTCAACATCATAATATAGTCTCTGGTAAATCTTGGTTCAATGTGTTTTAATGGGAGATGTCCTCGACCTTTTCGCCTTTTAATGCCAATCTTTTCAAAGATAATAAAAGTGTCATCAATTTGCATTGGGAAACTGTGCGAAGATGGCAGGGAAATCAAGGAACTATTGAAAAGCGAGGAAAACATTGACAGCTGTGTAATATACCTGGATCTTGACAAAAGCAGGTTCAAGTCAAAAGATAATTTGTTTATATTTACTTAAACAATTTTCTTATTATTTTATTTTATTTTATTATTGTTCTTTGTGGCCCAAATGCAAACTATGTTCAAATTGGAATGGTGGAGAAACATTTTCATATGAAAGCAGAGTCTCAAATATGAAAACCTGTAAGGTTCAAAAATGATATGCACAATACTAAAGAGTGGCATCATGTGAACACCTTTGTAGATGACAATGGACTAGCATCATGATGACGCCTTAAAAAAAAAAAACCATCATTTATTTGTGAATTCAAGATTGACGGAGGAAAATAATTAGATTCCATAATATTCTCCCATAAATGCATTTTAATGGGAGATTACCTCAAGCTTTCCGCTTATTAATGGAAATATTTTCGAACATTTGTGGTGAGTTGTCACCGGTAAAATCATAATTAATGTGTATTGGGAAGGGGAGAACGTGGCGGCCATGGAGGAGAATTAAAGATGCTTTGGTACTTTTTTTAATCTGGGAGTTTGTGGTGGAATTGTAGATCACCCAAGTTTTGGATGGAAGATGTATACTTGGAACACGGGGAACGAGAGTTCGATAACGCATACCCAGGAAACCGCGGCCATAAAATTGTCTAAGGAAATGAAAGTGATCGGTTGGACTCGTGATCTCAAGATATATATGGATATACAATTTGTGAGCTCGATAAAGAGTGAGTCTTGTGAGTTCAAGGAGTTCGGGGTCGAATTGTAGATAACCAAAGTTTTGGATGCAATATGTTTATCCGAACATGGGGCATGGGAGTTCGATAATGCATTGGGGGGGAACCTACGGCCATAAAATTGGCTAACTATGGAAATGAATTGGGAAAAATATCAACAGATGCTTTGAAATATCAACAGATGTTGGGAAAAATAATTCACAAGCTTCGAGTCTGGGGTTGAATTGTAGATCACCGAATTTTCGGGTGCAAGATGTATACCATGCACACGGGGCATGAGAGTTTTATGGTGCCTACGCATGAACCCACGGCCATAAAATTCATGAACTATGAAAATGAATGGTGGTCAGTCGGACTCGTGATGTAAAGATATAGATGGGCATGGAATCTGTCACCCTGCCATCCTGGGAACCCACGAGCATAGACATGGGACTAAGTATAGAATCAGAAATGGATAATAGAGGGGAAGAAAAAAAAGGGAGACTGGATAAGTATAGAAGAGGAAAAAGAAAGGGAGGTAAGAATTGTATGCCTCATAGTACAGAGAATACAATCGACATGAAAGAAAACTATTACGTAGGAACACATGAAAAGAAAAGAAGGAGTACAATTTTTTTATTTCAAGATAGCAGCACAGAAAATATAATTGACACGAAGACAAGTTAATGTACAAGAAGATATGGAGTCTCCAAGGAGGAAAAAAAAAACAGAGTTGCAAAACAGTTCAACAAATACAGACAGAGTAAATGAAAAACTATTGGATATGGAACACGGGTAGAAATATGCACCTTTGCATGGATTCTTCTACATTTCTAGTTGAGAGTTATTTGTCGTGTCCAGTTTTCTTGTTTGTTTCTCTAAAAAAAAGTACAAAAACAAAATGGACATGAACATAAGTTGGCATGTAAAGAAAAAAGAAAGGAATGTGCTTATATAGAGTAAATAAAATAGAAATATAGTATAAAATAGATGTGACATGGTGCATGGGTTGGCGTACTCACGGGCTCACATTTATAGTCGTGCCTATGTATGAAGAGTCCGACCAACTGCAACATGATATTTAGTAATTTATAGATTATTATAACATTTTACCAAGATTTATAGTAGTTTATACAATTATATAATTTATCACGAGTCTAACTGAACGCTTTGTACAAATAGAATAAATAACAATAGTGAATAATTTTTGAAAATATTTTTTTGTCTCCACATGTCAAACAAATGAAGTAGCTAATTTCTTAAAACTATATTGGAGAACTTCCACAACGTATGCAGATTAGATTTTTTTGTAACTATACCTCTTAGTCTGAGGCATACGCGTTGTATTTGTTGCAACACATTACACCTCATCTTTTTCAGACCTGACACTCAAGGCTCCAACCCTATGCCCAAATCACTATGTTCTTGTTTCAATGTAGAAATACAGAGAATACAATGGATATGAAAACAAGTTGTTACGTAGGAACACATGAAAAAAAAGATGGGAGTAAAAAATTATTTAATTCAAGATAGCAGCACAGAAAAATAGAATTGACGTGAAGACAAGTTAATGTAAAAGAACATATGGAGTGTCCAAGGAGAAAAAAAAAATAGAGCTGCAAACTAGTGCAACAAATATGGACAAAGTAAATGAAAAACTATTGGATATGGAACACGGGTAGAAATATGCACCTTTTCATGGATTCTTCTATGAACATAAGTTGACATGTAAAGAAAAAAGCAATTACTATGTACATAGACTAAATAAAATAGAATAAGAGGAATAGAGTAACAGGTAGTGTTAGAAGAATGTACCTTTTTTCCATTCAAGTTTGTGTGTGTGTGTATATATATTTGTAAAAAAAAATTGTGACCAAAATCAAGTACAAACCAGGGAAAACTAAGAAGTTGGATATCTCAATTTTCTGCAACAAGATAGACAGATATGCTTTGAAGCATAGAAATATGATTCTGCAATATGCATGATGTATATTTCATAATTCAAGTGCCACAAGTGTATGGTGACCAGACCAGTATGTGTACAAACCAGGGAAAACTAAGACGTTGGATAATTTGGTTTTCTGCAACAAGCTAGACAGATATGCTTTGAAACATAGAAATATGACTTTGCAATATGTTTTATGTATATCTCATAATTCAAGTGCAATACCAATTGTATCGTGATCAGACCAGTATGTTTCTAAGATAAAGATGTTGTATAGAGGAATGGGCACATTTGACCATACATGGTCAATAAGCATGTTTTGTACATGGCTTGTGTTGTTCAAAAGAAAGAGGAGACTATATTTGCACATGTAGTTTTCCAATTCTTTTGTTCTGGCATTATTTTGTAGCATGTCAATATTGAAGTCTCCTACAAGCATAATGGATTCTTTTAGATTCAAATGGTCTAATGCATTGGAAAGAACATTTAGTATGTTGGAGAATGTTTCATGGGGAGCAGCATACAAATTCAGTATTGCAATTTATGTTCCATGGAAAAATATTTTTGCAAGTACCATCACAACATTATTTTCTTCGAAATGTATATGCTCCAAAATTGGTACATGTTTTTTCACCAATATCATCACCCCATGTGTATTGTAACTTGATATGAAATTGTGATTTGGAAATTGTTTGGTTTGCATCCATAATGCCATGTATGTTTCCTGCGAGCATAGAATATCGGATTGCATTGTATCATAGTCATTGAGTATATCATCCATGTGTGCATGTAAGTTGTGTGTGTTAATCGAGAGAATTGATACAAATGAGTTTGTTTGTATGAATTGGTAATCATATTGCAGATGCCATTTTGTAGTAGTCATTAGGCGTTGCATTTCAATATCAACTTTTTGTTTGAATTTGAAATTATATTTTGTAAGAAGACTCAGTAAATACGAGTCTATGCTTCTGACACGGGACAGTGTTGTGCATACAAGTCCATGTATTTGAATTCCAGTAGGCTAAAATGCAAAACTATCAAGTGTTAGTCCTTGCGATCTATGGACTGTGCGTGCACATGCAAGTTTAATTGGAATCTATTTTCGAATGTTCAGTCGACCTGTCTTTGTTGATGTCGATACTGTCTTTGATATTCACAAGATAGGTGTCCAATCGCTTGTAGTGTTTGAATTATATAGATAAACCAACTTGATTGCTTGTCGCTTGCCTGTATGCAGTTCATGGAACTTAATCCAAATGACATCAAGTTTTTATGTTTTGGTATAGCCTTTGAGTATTCCATCTACACCATTGACCAAGCCATCCTGTGAATCATAGTTGCAGGCATATATTTCAACCAACATTTCTAATTTCAGGACAAGCTGCAAAGGTAAAGTGGTTGTATGTTCATGACGTGCCACATTTCCATGGTTGTCTTCTTCAAGGTCAATTGAATTGATGATGATATCATCGCCAAGCATGAGCGATAGCATGTACCTGTTATGCATTGCAACATCCTTATTTGTGTAGAACGGGTAAGGGAAGGTTGGGTTTGTTGGTGCAGTTCGCAAGCACCTCGAATTGATATATGTTAATTCATCATGTGTTTGGTTGTTTGTCCTCATTCTATTTAGAATTGCAATAAATGTTTCATCTGTCTAGCGCATTGTAGTATGCAATTCAAAGCATTTAATATTTTATCTCCATAAGTCATGTGTCATTGTTTGCATGTTAACCGTAGGTTGTTCAAATATAAAATAATCTTGGATCGGTTGTGCCTGGTAAAGATCCCCATAGAATATCATGTCAATGTTTCCAAAGTATTTCGTGTGCACATGTTTTATGCTTCTTAGTCGGTTGTCAATGGAATACAAGAAGCGACTTCCAATCAAAGACGCTTCATCTATAAAGACAAGTTGGAGTTTGTCATAAATATTAGACAAGGTATCTAACATTTCCTTTCTAAGTGGAAGAATCTGTGACTTGTTAAAAGGCATTAAAAATGCAGAGTGGATTGTTGTTCCACCTGCGTTATATCCATATTTTCCTGTGTATGCAACTATTAGGCCCTTTGGTTTCATAGGATCAGAGGAATTGTTTTAATCATAGATTCGTATAAGCATTTGGAATAGTGATTTCACTGTGAATGTATTGCTTGTTCCTGCTCCACCTGTAAGGAACAAGTGCACAGGTGTGTGCATGCTCAAGCGTTTTTTAAGCGCAATGTCCTTTAGAATTGTTTGATGTTTTTGATTGAACAGACGTCTGATTCTGTGGTATTCATTATTTTCAATAAGGAAAGGATGTTTCGTGACTTGAAAACCAAGATTGATACGTTTTTCAATGCCACCTGCTCGAGGACGAGGCAAATTTTCTTGCAAGTCATAGGACTCGCAGGGAGCTCTAGTTGTTTTTCGGTTTGTGAATGTCTCATCAAGATTTTCGGGGTTTTCTAGTTCATTAACTATAATTTCTAGATCACCCCATGATGGATTAACATTGTAAGTAAATCTAGCTTCAATGATTTGCACTATAGTCTCAGAGGCAACATATGCAACTTCCCATGTAGGGAAGTTATGTTTTAATGTCTCTTCGTTTTCATCGAATGGAACATATAACAGTAGTTTTTGTCTACAATAGTTTTCATAGTCAGAATTTTTATTGTATTTGACAAACCATATCACAGAGGGTTTTTTTCTTTTTGATATGGGCGCACCATTTTTTTTGTAATTCGATACGAATTATGCTAAGCAAATATGCTTAATAGGAGATGGACGTTGGAGGTAATAATCAATAATAGAGCTACATAGCATGTCTTCTGAATTGTCGGGCTCTTGTTCTAGAAAATATGGTGGTTTAAGCACAAATGTGTGTTTCTCATGTGGATATGTGTTTATGAAGACACATTTTATTGAACTACAATTGAGGGGCAGGGAAAGTGCAATGTCGACTTCTTGTTGAGCAGACATTTGTTGAAGATTAAGCAATGTATTTCCAAGCATACGTATCATTTGTATGGCATCAATATGACTTATTTCATGTTCTTTGTGTATTCTTCTGAATGAACTTGTCATAGATTTGTCAACCTTTGTCATATACGAGGTACAGTACGATGTTGCAGCATATGTAGTGAGGACGTACTGTGCATCTATATTTGCATTCCACATAACTGGCATGTCCTTGGAGAAATAGTTGTTTCAGATATGGGAAATTTTTCGTTTAAGGAAACATGTTGGTTGTTTAAGCATACATTGTATGGCTTAGATGTACTCATCTTCTGATAGATTTATCTCTGTCAAGAAGTCATTGAAGCTCATTGTTGGCCCTTCACCAAGTTTTGAGGAAAACTTGGTCATATTTGACCATTTTTGGGACTTCGACAGCCTGTCGAAGATGGAGTGCCAAACGAAGTATATATCATGGGATCTCGGCCCACTTTCGGGTCCCTTTTGGGTTTTGGGACAATGTAATGGCAAAGGAATGTCGGCCCATGGATTCACCCACACTTAGGCCCACTTTTGTATGTATAAATAGATGTCTAGGCGAAGTAAGTAAGAGGACGGTAGCATATCTATGTGATGTAAGCTAAGTGCTAATAGTGATTTATGCATGATTGTAGAAGGATTACAGAGCTAAGTTCAAGTTAGTATAGAGATCACAGAAGGCTTTGTGCTACAACGCAAGGAAGAAGGATCTAGCGAGTTGCGCAGATCTTCTGTCCTATGTGCAGAAGGTTTTTTGGTGACTGTGTGTTGTAACTGATTGAAGACACTAATAAAGAAGAAGAGTTGGTGGACGTAGCCCCAAGGTGGGGGTGAACCACGTACATGTTGTGTTTCTCTACTTTGTGTGATGTATCGATTTGTTTCTATGTGATGAATGTTAGATAGATATGATGTTGCTTTGTGCCTAATCATGTGAATGAATGCTAGATCTGGCCTATATGGATGTGCTTAGTGCTTGAATCTGTTGGATCTAATGTGTTCCTTCTATGTTAAGTGTTATTAGATGATGGATCTAGTTGCATACTGAGATACTCTGTAATTAGGGTACGTCTGAGATGTTACTAAGAACTGAATATTGATGAAGATCCACTGCTAAGTGCTCTGTTAAGTGTTAGAATCACATATATGTGTCCCAGCTAAGGTTGCAGACATATGAGTCCTGCAACCACCCCTGCCTCTACCTCGGGTGAGACTTCATATTCTTCGCAGGTGTTGCCGAAAGGGTCGATAGTTAGGGTTTTGTTGGTGCGTTGTTGTAGCGTTGAACCCTGGGTCTACCCTTGTGCCAACAAATGGTTCTGTTTTCAGGACTGAAACTGTGATTGCTAGGAACTGAGAAAGAAGAAGCTTTGTGCAAAGATTCATCCTAAAAATTTGGAAGCTCTGTGTTAAATAAGGAAGGACAAACCTGAAGAAAAGAAGTCAGATATGAACGCTTTGTGCTCTAAGAAAGGTTAAAGTGGAAGGTTCTGAAGAAAAGAGGTCAGATCTACAGAAAGAGGTAAGATATGTAATCTATGTGCTCTGATAGAGGTAAGAACAGCTAAAAGTTTTTAGATCTGGCAGCTTTATGCTCTGTAAAAGTAAGATAAGTGAAAATTTTTGTTTCTAAAATATGGATCTAGGTATACTTGATAAAGTCTATCCTAGCTTGAAAACTACGGCATTGTTAGATGAAATAAGGTTTGATATGAATAGATCTGGTAAGAATAATGATAAATATGTTATACCTATGCATAGAAAGAATGTTTGGACTAACCAATGGATGCAGGATCCTAGAAAGAATTTTTTGCAGGCTAGCTACCATGATCCTAGTGAGCAGTACAGAAGAGGTTGGGGATCATTTACAAGAAAGAGAGGATTAACCCTATGTTACAGTTGCAGAAAACTAAGCCATCTAGCTAAGGAATGCTTGGGTGGAAGACCTAGTTGTCTCTGTTGCAAAGCTTTGGACCATGAAGTGTTAGAATTCCCTAGAATGAATGTTAAGCTTGAAAGAATGAATCTGAATGAAGAAAACCCTAATACATCTCTAGAAATAGCCGAATCTCAGAAAGAATCCAAGAAAGTATTACTGCAGATGAAAGAGACCCTGAATGACCACCGACATTTTAGGTTATCAGAGATATTTAAAGAAAAAGAATGCATCGAAGTAAGAATAGGATATTTTGACATTGACTGTGTTCTTGATGAAGAAACACCAGTGAACATCATGCCATAAAGAACTTGGGAAGCTATAGGAAGACCTGTTATGATCCCTTCATTAAGAGGAATAGAACTCTTTAGAGGAAAGTTGGTGACCCTATGTGGAAATCTCACTTAGGCATCTATGAATGCTAATGGAACTTCGACAGAAGAAGATTTTGAGATTATCAAGTTTATTGAGGACAGTGCCATGTTTACTATGTTACTTGGAAAACCTTGGATTAAGAGAGATCAAGCCAGAAAGAAAGAAGAAGAAAAAATTTTAGAATAGCAGAGACAAGAGTTAACATATGTCATGACCAGAAGGATTGAGCAGTTGATTGAAGAACAAGAGAACAGATTGAATCCACTTATCATTAGAGGCCCATATGTCGAAGCTGAAAGAATGTCAGAAGTCTCACAGAAGACCGAAGCACATGTCCCAAAAAAGAATAATTATTACCCCTGGGTCTTAGGAGAGAATCTCAACAGCGTGAAGTACCTATGTTCAAGGAAAATAAGAATCAAAATGGGAAGAGAATCCCCGAGATGAAGCTCACTGGGAAAAAGGCTAGGAAACTAAGTAAAAGGAGAGCTACGATCGACAAACTACAGAATAATTCAGAGGAAACCTTGCATAATGGGAAACTTGCAGAAATTGAACTTCGCCGAGATATCAGACCAGCGACATAGGCCACTTCGTTGAGGTGAAGCAATATAGTCTTTGGAAGCTGATATAACCATTTGAATTCCACTTCAAACGGGTCGAAAAGCATTGATGGTTCATCACTAGACCATCAAACCTCACCATAATAGACAAAACATGAGTTAATGGTGCCTCATACCCATTGCAAGCCGACTGTTTCTAACTTTCTTACTTAGTTTGTCGTGCCACGCACCAAGATTACCTTTTGCTAACTAAGAACTTGAGCCCACAGCCTGAGATTATTTTTCACTGTGATCATTGCCTTGTTCTCATACCCTCCACTGCAGTTTCTGAATCCAGTTCACACCCGATCTAATCGACCCTAAGCTTGTATGTTGGATGAGCTAAGCGTAGTAGAGAAAGTAGTTGAAGAAGTTATGGTTGACTTAATGACTGAGAGAGTCATGTCAGAAAGAAGGATGTCTGCAGGTGTGCAAGCATCATCAACAGGAGGAGTCCAATCTTCTCCCTCAACTGCTCGCGGAGCAGGACCTTCCCGAACCAAGACAGAGACAAGAACAAAGCATATATACGACATTGTGAATGCCAAGCTTATTCCATGCATTCTTCTGACTTACATACCACCTATGAGCCGTGAGATTAACCATGGCAGTGTACCCAGAGACTTCAAGTATGCTTTTATCACCGCGTACCATCCGAAAGGGGTGCACGCAATTCGAGCCTATCAAGACAAGATGACATCGTTGAAGTTTAGTGACTTCAACCTCGGCGATAGTAAATTATATAGTATGCTTGTCCCGCACAAGTATCTAACGAAGATGAAGGGAAAGAACTCGAAGATCATCCCGCAGTCTTGGAACCAGAACCTCGCGCAGTCTACATTGTTGAATGTTATGAAGATCCCGCACTTTGGCAGACACCAGGAGGTGAATGTGTGCATAAATTTTCTTCTATCTTTCTATCACAGAGGATACCTATGGCTAAACCAATGCATCACTATGGATCTGACCTTGATCAATCGGATCATAGGGCTTAGCATGCAAAGCCCTGACCCATAGGATTTCTACCCTGGCAAGACCTTCGACCGAGCATTAGCGCAGAGAATTAAGGAAACCTATGGCGATGTCGAGAAGGGCACACGAGGCTACAAGGTAGCCTCTATCCAGAGTGGTGCAGTGCACCTTTCCTGTCTGTTGATCACAGGCAAGTTAGTTCGTAATAATAGACCAAATCAAGTGACCGGATTCGTGGTCGACCTTGCAGGGAAGTGCATTGAGGGATTACAGATGACCTGGGCACAGTACCTTGTCAACCAACTAGAGATTGATTATAGAGAAGTGCAATACCAAGGGCATGAATTCCACTTTAGTTGGCTTCTGATACTGATCGTTTTCATTGCCTAAGAGCTACTAGAAGGTGCCACTTTCTTGGATATAGAACCCTTCGAACCACTGGTCGTGAAGTTCTGTATGCTATGGTATTCTAGAGACATGAGTAAATAGTGGCAATACAATGTCATCTTCCACGCCTACTATAATCAGTTGAAGATCGCAATCCAAGATACACCACGCATCACCCCGAACACACTTTACAGGTTTAGACCCTTGATGAAGTTCAACGTGGACCACCACTTCACCTACATTAYAGCGTGCRCTGATGAGAATAAACAGCAGCTCCARTCATATTACAAATTGACAGAAGATGACATAGAGGAKATTACCAAGGAAKGGTCGACAGACCTCCTTGTTCCAGTGGACCCCGCAGAGATGTCCAATGTGGATAGCCCTGAAACTATGCCAGACACACCTGGACCAAGTAAAATGAAGAAAAATGACGAAGTGCATGATGTCTATAGCACATCGGTGGAGACATCTTCGACCTCACCTGAGCAAGGAGATGATGGTGGAGAACTAGGTGGCATGGAAGTCGAGCAAAATAAAGGTGAAGTTACTCCGCCTAGAGACGAAGAGGATCCAACTAAGAAAAGGAAGGTTACCCCGCCAAAGCCTTCGTCCCGAAAGAAATCCAAAGCCATCAGGGCTATGTTTAAGACTACCCTCACCTCAAACGACTTTGACTTCTTAGTCATTGCGTTGAATGATGCTTAATTGGAGATCATGGAAAAGTAATAAGTGAAGCAGGAGGAGGTATTCAGCCAAATCAAGGGTGAACTTCTAGAAGTGGAGCAGGCACTACAATCCAGCCACACAGTTTCTATTGCACCCTTGACAAATGGAACAGAAGAACTAGGAGATGAGACAGCCCAACTGCACCAGATCACCAATAAAGTTGAAGCTCTCCTTCGACGAGCTCAGGAAGAGACAACACAAGCTAACCAAGATTTGGAACAGGCACAAAAAGATATGCTAGAACAGTGCAGTAATGTAGAACAAGAAAAACTAGCTCCTCAAGAAAAGTGGGAGGAAGAGAAAGTAGCGCTACAGAAAGACAAAGAACAGTTTCTTGCAGAGAAAATAAAAGTACAGGAATGGTTTCACAGAGCACTTCTCTCTGTGACAATCATCAAAGTCCAGATAGAAGAACGAGTTCCACAGCAAGTGGCACAACTGGAAGGAGTGATCCAGCAACTTCAGCAGCGCATCGCAAACCTGGAACTTTGCATTGTGCCTGAGACACCTCAAGAAATAAGAGATCTAAGAGAGGCCACTGCCCGAAGTGCAATTGACCGACTAAAATACTTTGCCTTGGAATACAAGCAGCTAAGCTCCAGAAGTGCCCAGACGTATGAAAATCTCACGAAAAATCTAGAATTATGGGCGTTAGAATCATAGCTCCAATAAGCACAACAACAAACAGACACGTTACAAGCACAACTAAAGGCCTTTTCACCAGTTGAGAGAACGAAGAGTTTTACAGAGAAACACATGACCCAATAGCAAGTATGCACACTCCAGAGTAAATTAATTGAATTCTCTCAATGACTTCAACCAGTGAAAGAAAATGCATGCCAATTATTCACTGAACTTGAAAGACAAGGAGTAGAACTTAAACAGGTTGTGAGTACAGTAGAAAAGCGCGTTGAAGGACCAGTCAATGATGCACTTATTCATGACTTCACAGAGCAAGAAGTAGTAGTACTACAGCAGATCGAAGCAACTCGATCCAAGCTTGAAGCATTCGAAGTGGAATTGCTCAGACCAAAGTGACTCGGGACGAGTCACGGGTGAGTGTTAGGGGCTTGTTGACCCTTGACCAAGTTTTGAGGAACACTTTGTCATATTTGACCATTTTTGGGACTTCGACAGCCTATTGAATATGGAGCGCCAGACGAAGCAAAGATCATGGGATCTTGGCCCACTTTCGGGTCCCTTTTTGGGTTTTGGGACAATGTAATGGGAAAGGATGGCGGCCCATGGGTTCACCCACGCTTAGGTCCACTTTTGCATGTATAAATAGATGTCTAGGAAAAGTAAGTAAGAGGACGGTAGCCTATCTATGTGATGTAAGCTAAGTGCTAGTAGTGTTATGTGCATGAATGTAGAAGGGTTACAGAGATAAGTGCAAGTTAGTATAGAGATCATAGAAGGCTTTGTGCTACAATGCAAGGAAGAAGGATCTAGAGAGCTACGCAGATCTTCTGTCCTATGCGCAGAAGGGTTTTTGGTGACTATGTGTTGTAACCGATTGAAGACACTAATAAAGAAGAAGAGTTGGTGGACGTAGCCCCAGGGTGGGGGTGAACCATGTACATGTTGTGTTGCTCTTCTTTGTGCAATGTATCGATGTCTTTCTATG
>SNQJ01S0224034.1:0-14815 GCA_010110895.2 Picea sitchensis | reverse complement strand
AGGAATCCAAGTCTAAGAATTAGATTTGCTTCTGCAAGTTTATGTAAATTTGATTTTATATAGTTTATCATGATAAATTTATCAAAACAATGGTGAATATATACAAAAAGTAGTGAACCAAGCAGTTTTTTAATTCCACAATTAGAAAAAAAACAATCTTGCTAATTTAGTTCGAAATTCTAGATCTATTGTTTTTTATTTAGATCCATTCTTTTACTTAACACACAAGTTAAGATGTAGCTAAATCAAGATCCACTATTGTGATCTAGATCCATTTAACTTTCAATAGAAAAATATAAATAATAATAATGGGAATACATTATAATGATACATGAGAGTTTATAATGATACCTTTATAACAAAAAAATGGTGAATATATACATTCAAAGTAATGGATTAAATGATTTTCTAATTCCTTTTTTGAAAAAACTCAATCTAGATAAAGTTGTAAAATTCTAGATCCACTGAATATTTCCAAATTTAATGAAATATGTGTTCTTACATTTCTATGCAATACGGAGTGTTGGACAGAGTGCCAGATTGAGTGCCAGAACGAGTGTTGGATCAAGTGTCGAAACTAGAAACAAAGTGCGTTTTTTCCCTGTAACACCAAAAAATGTGAATTAGCTCTTAGAAATCATAAAACATGATGAATTATACTTGATTCAATCATTAAACATGAATTACACATAACTTATGGCGATCATACCATTTTATCATGAAATTCTTCAAAAAGATCCTTTAAAGGATGAAAAACACATATGTACATGCGGCAAAAATGTAAAATAAACGTCATGAAAGTGGTCATATCTTGGGCCCAACATTACCCCCACAATTACGATTTTGCAGGTCCCACTGCAAACAAAAAGAAGTTACCCCTTGTGACTAGGCTTGATAAGGAGGATCTGCATTGGAAGCCTCTCCTTCTTGTTGTGTAGACTTAGCCTTGTGCCTCTTGTGTTTCTTTAATTGTTCTCTGAGGTTGTGGTTAGATTTAGTCATTTCATCAACCAACTGCTAAAGGGAGTTGACCTTTGCCTAAAGGACTGCATTTTCATGATGAAAGTGTAAATCTACTATCTTCCTCTCTTCCAGCTGTTGGAGAAGCTGATGGTTTTCTTTTTGTAGATGCTCTATGGTTGGGATAGAATCGGTGATCTCTGAGGAAGGCTTAGATCCTTTGAGGGATGTGGACAATCTATCAGTTTTAGTATCTAGATTGGGCATGGGTGAAGTAGGAGTGATGGGATATTGGTAAGGTGAGGTAGGTTTTGATTTCTTTTTCCTTAGTGGCTCTAATCCATCCACAGAGACTTCCCTAGGTTTCTTATGAGGGCTCTCAAGGTTGGAGGACACTTGTATGGGATATGAAGCAGGTGGAGGTTTTGCATAAGGCTTGATTCTTGTGTTCTGGGTACTCTTCTGAAAGGGTCCCTTACCAAATCGATTGGCTCCCCTCTTGTTTGTAGGAATGATGGGAAAGTCTTGCTACATTACTTCTTGAAGCTTTTTAGGTGTAGGATCAAGAGAGAGTGAAGGCATTGGGGGGTCAACAATGGGCTTCTTTTGGTATTTTCTCTTGGTCTTTTTACCCGATGAAGAAGTAGGGATATCAACAAGATTTTGGTATTGGTCCGACAAAGAGAGGTTTTTTGCAAGGGATTTTGGGGTTCTTGGAGAGAGAGGCTTGGATGGAGAGATAGTTTTTAGGATAAGTGGCTTTTTTCCGGTCTTAACTGTCAAGTGAGGGTTTGCAAATTGGTACATAAAGGCATCCCAATTTTTCCCCTATTTCTCTAACTCGGCTAGAAAAAGGAGCTTGATCAAGCCATGGTGGAAGAGACTGTTGTGGGGATTAGTCACATTTTTCCTCACTTGAGAGGACATCTTCTCCAAGATTTTGAGAAAGTAGAAGGGGAAGTTTAAGGGTTTATTCAATAGAAAATGAGACAACAATCTAAAATGACAAGCTTTGAAAGTAGAGTATCTACCTTCACATGTAATTAAACTTGTGATGACGATGAGGGGATTGACCAATTCTGCCTTTATCCACTCCTTAACATACCCTTTTTCTCCTAAAATGCTCTCGAATTCGGGCTTAAACACCCTATTGTAACTTGAGCGCAAAAATTGGTGGTTTTTGAACCATCTATCTCCCATTCTTGCGAACTTTGTTGCAGCATCAATGGACTCTTCTGTGAATTCAAAGGTGAGAGAGACTACATGTGTTGTCTTACCATCAAAACCAACTGCAAATTGCATAGAAAGGTCCTCTCGTGGCCCTACAAGCTAGACAGAAATGGCCCCCAACCAACACGCAAAAACACTTCCCTGCACTGTGCAAATTCAGGAATTGAAAACAAGTCTGCATAGGAGGAGGGTTCATATCTCCTGGGCATTGTGAAAGAGGTAGAATTCACCAAGAAAGGGCGAAATCGAGCCAAGCAATGGCATGGATTTAGCACAGGCCGAATGCGTTTTGAACAGAGGACGAGCTGGGAGAGGTTGGGCACAATTTATTAGCGTAGAGGAGAGAAAATAGCAAGGGAAAATGAGATAATAGAGTGCCCAACTCGATTTTGGATGCACTTAAGGTGGAATACGTTGCACACATGTGTGAGCAATCTGCCATGTGTGGGAAATTCGAATTCGATGGAAATCTTTTGGGTAATGTAACAGTGCGTATTTAGATCAATGTCCAAGTATTTTGACTTGGACATTTGATCATAAACATATGAATCATCTTGTAATCAATGCCCGCAACCAATTTAATTGAATCTAAGTGAATTCTGGTTACCTGGAATCTAGGACAGTTACTGGTGTGTAATTCACATGGCTCCTCATTTTTCACCTCATACAACACTTCATCTGGTATCTCATACGGTATTTCATCTGATACCTCTGTGTTAAGTGAATTTTCACCTCTTATAATGGATAGCCTGCAACTTTGAAGTGTTTTTGACAATCACAGTAGTTAATGAGTAGAGGCAAGATGCCCCATGCTCACTGAATCTTCTTGCATATGACATATAATGTCAAAAACCTACAATGAACGGGTTATAGTAACCATAAAACATGTGTTTTCAAACCTACAATATGTAGCTTGATAAATTGATAAAGAGTGGTCTGTTAAGTATGTGTTCATTAATTTATAGCACATAGGAGTTTAAGCATGACTATCACTATTATAACCTGTATCATAGAAATAATACAAAAATTCTTGCAAAGATCTACTTCTCTAGGAAATGATCATTTGTCAGCTCAAGAACCCCTCCCCCACACCTAAGTATTGTGACACCTCACAATCAAAAGTATAGGAAACTAGTCAGTATCCCCCAATAGTCGAAGATTTATAGTATGTCACATGTAAAGATAAAATTTCACAGCTTGGTCTGACAAGACAGTTAGAAGATGGCCCCACCTATAGGATAAGAGACCCTATATATAGATAAGAAGAGGTAGGCAAGAGAGTTTCAATATAGTCTTAGAGTTATTTCCCAATGGCAAGTTTATGAGATTCATTAACCTTAGCTTAACCACACATACTCCATGTCATCTTTGTCTGCAAGTAATGTCGTACATCAAGACAAGTTTAAATTTATGATTTATTTTTATCAGATTATCATCCTCGCTATGTAGAATTCCCCACTGCCAGTAAGCATGTTCAATACTCCGATGAGTTTACCTAGTCATACCATAGGTCGGTACCCATTGCCAGTAGAATTGTTCAGTATCCCGGTGGGTTAGCCTCTTAAACTCTCAGAGACTAGCCCTCCATATTTTAATATTTTAGTATAAGATTTCTTATGCAAGAAGATGGGGGAACAACTCTGAAACAAATTTTTCTTTCTTTTTCTTTTTAATTGGGATGGTATTTATGTTAGAGGATGACTTTCCATTATATTACTTAGTGATTGTCCCGATGTAAGGGGTACTTAAGAGGACGTGGCCTATCTAAATATATGGTATAATCAAGCTATTTAATGTGTAGTGGATGGTACCATGGAGAAAGAATAGAAAGGTATCTCTAGGCTCAACTTACTTTCTTACTTCGTAGTTATTGTGATGTTTCCATGACTAACCACTAATTAGACTTCCTTTTTACTCTTTTATAAATACACTTGACTCACTTACTCAGGTTTCTTGGAAAAATTGTACGAGAGACCTCTAGGCTTGATAGTTATGGTATCACTTCCTTATACAGTGGTGAAGAGTTTCAAGAGCAACTGCTTTAGAATGCCTTAAAAAATGAGAATATTTGCATAAATATGGCTAACTACAGTAAGTCAATATTCATTTGATGCTTTAGCAAACACAAAATTCAAGTATAACAATGTTTTGAAGAAATATTCTTGAAACTGTGTACTCGTGGTGAAATAAATACTTACAGAAATATCTAGAATTGCCTTATTAAAAAAATTCAAAAACTATTTACATATATATAGTAGGAAATTAAAAAAAAAATTCAAGAACAGGGGGGAACTTCCCCATCTACTAAGGCCAATTCCTTGTCAACTGACATGACCTATAAAAAATCCTCTCTGGAAATGGGCTTATGATAAAATTTAAGTCGGTGTCCATTTACCACAAAGGAGACTTGGCCATTGTCAATTGTTTTAATTTTTACAGCTCCATTGTCATATACAGTGTCTACCTCGTAAGGGACCAACCAATGGGTGGCAAGTTTTCCTTTGAATGTTTTGAATCAGGAATCAAACAATATATCCCAATCACCAGGCTGGAAGTGCTTCTTCTTAATAAACTTGTCATGCCACTTGGTCCTCTGGTTTTGGACTAATATCGTCCGTTGGATGGCATCTTGTCTGATTTCATCCAACTCATTTACTTGTAGGGCTCATTGCTTTTGAGCCTCATCCAGGTTCAATCCTAACTCTACATAAATACAGAAGGTCCTTACTTGGAGCCTATCAGCCCAATCCCGGTGATGTAACTGAACGATCTTGGTCAATATGGCTTCCAAAGCTTTGTTTGTGGATTCTACCTGACCATTGAATTGAGCGTGGTAGGAAAGAGTTTTGATTTATAGGCATATTGTATGTAGTTGTAAATCCTACACAAGATGTCAAATTCAAATAGGAAGGTGTCTGGATCTTTATTGTTTTTACCATAAAAGGTAGGCAATGCTAAGAGAGGAATATTCTTCATGTTGACATTCAGAGTGGTGTCTAAAATCAGAAATCTGAAGGTAGTTTCGGTTTGGTTTCCAGTTTCTTCTTCATCTCCATGTCTTACATTGTTATGGTCTTCCTGATCATCCATATTGGATTGATTTCCGAAAAGAGAGTACCTAGGTGGTTTTATCTTTAAATAAAACAAGGTTTTCCTTTGATGGAAAGGTCTTCCTATGGATTGGATGTATGGGACTCTACTCGAGCCTATTGAGACTATTGGTGCCAAAGTTTCTGTATCAATTTGAGAGATAATTACATTGGATGAAATACCAAACAAAATATTCTCATGTTCAGGGTCTACGATATCTTTAAAGTTAGGGTCCCCTAGTGGTGGTGTAAAAGAAAATGTTGTATTGTTTGGTTCTGTGGAAGACTCGAGTGGTCTTGCCTCCTGTCCTAATATGATTGATGCTTCAATTTATTATTCTATAGTGCTCCCTGTATTAGTCTCTTCAGAGACTATTTTAGCTCTTTGAGTTGAGCTAGCTCCTGTTTTTCGGTATCGGTCTACGGATTTTATAAGCGGAACGTCCCTTCCCCCAAAGAGATCGGAAGGAACCTTGGTTGAAAGGTATGATTTTGATTTAATTTATCTATCTTGTGGGTCTGTAGGCCTATTCACAAAAGAAAGCAAAAAAAAAAAAAANCCATTTGATTCCTAGGTCTATTCATGAAAAATAAAATCAAAAAGAAAAACTACCATTGGGTTTGGGGGAACTTGCTATAGAAGATGCACAGGTTCTTACCTCTCGTCTTAAAGTTCCCCTGACACCAAACTAATGCTAAGGTATAGAAATGGTCTAATTCCTAATTACTTCATACCTTGAGACAACTCCCTGGCAGCGACGACAAAAATGATGGGTGTTCTATATGCACTAAAAATACAGTAAAAACCCTTAATTAAATTGTCAACCCGGGGTAAGTAAACTTAGAGTTGTAGCAAAATATATGCCAAAGGTAGAAGGGTTGGTAGGAGTATATTCTAACTAAGGAAGGAATCTATCTAAGGCTAATCTACTCAAGAAAATATTATCTAATGAGGAAACCTTACTAAACAAATTGAAACTAGGTAACCTAAGTACTTTTGGGCCAAGGGTCGATGGATAGTTCCTAAGAAAGAAAATGAAAATTCTATGTAAAGAAAACTAGTTTAACAATAAGAAAAAGGAAACTACTAAGCATAATAAGCAAATGACAAAAGAAAACTTCTTTAACTTGCCAACCTACATTCAATGAGAAACTACCCTATGAAAGAAAATAAATAAACAAGTAAGCAAAGACACCTATCTAACCTATTAAAGAAAATAGACAAGCAAGGAAAGACACCTAACTAACCTACTAAAGAAAAAGACAAGTAAACAAAGGCACCTAACTAACCTACTAAAGCAAAAGACAAGTAAGCAAAAGCAACTAACCACTGCAAGAAATCAAAGTAAAACTTCTCATTGAACAACTATCTAGCCTAAGAGGCAAGTGGACAAAATGCCTAATGCAAACTATTTCTAATGCGTGAAAGGAAATATAAGAGGCAACTGGACTAAATGCTCAATGCAATGCATGAAAGGAAATATATTCTATTGAAAGCAAGAAAGACTAACAACTAATTCTTAATCTATGATAAGCAAACTACTATCTATTCTATCAAAGCAAAGTCTATCTATCCTACAACAACAATAAAACTATTTCCTAAGCTATGAAAGAAAGAGACTATATCTATGAAAGCAGGAAAACTATTCTTTAACCTATGACAATTAAAATATAATGTTGGTGGTTGTGTGAATGTCTTCAGTGTCGGATAATATCTCGATGGCACTTGAAAACAACGGACAATTCCAATGGTATAAGCTCAATGCGTAATCTCAATGGCAAAATGAAAGGTGTGGAGTAAACAATCCAATGAAAACTTAGCCATGACAAAAATAATGTTAAATTCACTGCATATTCATGTACAAACCATCAACAACATAACAAGATCATCATTATACTTCTACACTATGTAAGAAAAACTAGATTAAACCATTAAATAAGAAATGTAATTGCATTTTAATTCTAGGAAAGGAGATTGCGTAAAATGAAACTACACTATGTCTATTATAACCATTGAAACTACAATAAAGAAATTTCTAAAAACATAAATTAAAAACAGATATTAAAAAGTAAATTAACAATCTATATTAACCAATAACTAATTAAATGAAATCTATATAAAACTGAAATAAACAAGCTATAATAAAAAACTGAAATTAAATCTATCCATCCATCAATCCTTGTCAAAAGAAAACCCAAATTAAAAACTATGTTCTATCTAATTAAAAATCTGTTTTAAACTTAACTGTAAAATCATTAAAGAAAGCATAATCTAACTGCATATGGGGTTAGTATTAAGAGAGAGAGACTTGCAAGTCTTTTCCTAGTCTACAATATCAGTGCATGCTATTACATATCATCATCTAACCTGCAAAATAATTAAAACAATTAAGCTACAACAAACTAGTTAGCATAATAAAAATGTACATGTACAGGAAAATAAAAAGAGCAATTTAAATTAGGAAATGCAAAACAGACATGAAGACAATTACCAGACTATTGGTGGCCCCCCCAACAAGTCATGGTCACTCTCTAAAATCACACCACGAACTCAGCAGGCCAAATTCACCATAAAAATCCAAAAAGCAGTTCTAGCATAATTCTGGCAATGTATAAACTGAAAAATAGAGTAAAACGAGTTTGTCTCCAATACAATGGTTCTTCTACTTGCTTAACAATCTTATGGCCATCCTAGAAGTATTTATAAGATTACAAACCAAGTGGTCGACCACAGGAGGGTCGAACCACTTCTAATTTCTGGAAAATACATTAAATGATGCCCTAATTGACAAAACATAGCAAGCCAATAATCATCCTCTTTGGACAACTGAAATTGAGTTGTCTAGAGTTCAGTAGCTGGAGGGGGCGATCATGAACAAAACCCATGTTCCTGATTCACACAACACTGGCCATCAATTCCATTACCGCCAAATCGTCTTCCATTTCTATGAAATACGAAGTGTTGGACAAAGTGTCGGATTGAGTGTCAGATCGAGTGTCAGATCAAGTGATAGAACTAGAAACATAGTGCATTTTTTCCCTATAACACCAAAAAATGTGAATTAGCTCTTAGAAATCATAAAACATGATGAATTATACTTGATTCAATCATTAAACATGAATTACATGTACCTTATGGCAATCATACCATTTTATCATGAAATTATTCAAAAATCTCCTTTAAAGGATGAAAAACGCATATGTACATGTGGAAAAAATGTATAATAACCATCATGAAAGTGATCATATCTTGGGCCCAACATTACCCCCACACTTATGATTTTGCAGGTCCCACTACAAAGAAAAATAAGTTACCCCTCGTGACTAGGCTTGATGAGGAGGATCAGCTTTGGAAGCCTCTTCTTCTTGCTGTGTAGACTTAGCCTTGTGCCTCTTGTGTTGCTTTAATTGTGCTCTAAGGCTGCAGTTAGATTTAGTCATTTCATCAACCAACTGCTGAAGGGATTTGACCTTTGCCTGAAGGACTGCATTGTCATGATGAAGGTGTACATCTACTATCTTCCTCTCTTCCAACTATTAGAGAAGCTAAGGGTTTTCTTTTTGTAGATGCTATATGGTCAGGACCGAATCAGTGATCTCTGAGGAAGGCTTAGATCTTTTGAGGGATGTGGACAATCTATTAGTTTTAGCATCTAGATTGAGCATGGGTGAAGTAGGAGTGATGAGAGATCGGTAAGGTGAGGTAGGTTTTGATTTTGTTTTCCTTAGTGGCTCTAATCCATCCACAGAGACTTCCCTAGGTTTCTTATGAGGGCTCTCAAGGTCGGAGGACACTTGGATGGGATCCAAACAAGGTGGAGGTTTTTCATAAGGCTTGATTCTTGTGTTTTGGGTACTCTTCTGAAAGGTTCCCTTACCAAATCGATTGGCTCCCCTCTTGTTTGTAGTAATGATGGGAAAGTCTTGCTGCATTACTTCTTGAATATTTTTAGGTGTAGGATCAAGAGAGAGTGAAGGCATTAGGGGGTCAACAATGGGCTTCTTTTGGTCTTTTCTCTTGGTCTTTTTACCCGATTAAGAAGTAGGGATATGAACAAGCTTTTGGTATTGGTATGGCAAAGCGAGGGTTTGTGCAAGGGAGTTTGGGGTTCTTGGAGAGAGAGGCTTGGATGGAGAGATAGTTTTTAGGCTAAGTGGATTTTTGTCGGTCTTAACTATCAAGTGAGGGTTTGCAAATTGGTACATAAAGGCATCCCAATTTTTCCCCAGTTTCTCTAACTCGGCTAGAACAAGGAACTTGATCAAGCCATGGTGGAAGAGACTGTTGTGGGGATTAGTCACATTTTTCCTCACTTGAGAGGACATCTTCTCCAATATTTTGAGAAAATAGAAGGGGACGTTTAAGGGTTTATTGAACAGAAAATGAGCCAACAATCTAAAATGACAAGCTTTGAAAGTAGAGTATCTACCTTCACATTTAATTAACCTTGTGATGACGATGAGGGGATTGACCAATTATTCGTTTATCCACTCCTTAGCATACCCTTTTTCTCCTAAAATGCTCTCGAATTTGGGCTTAAACACCCTGTTGTAACTTGAGCGTGACAATTGGTGGTTTTTGAATCATCTATCTCCCATTCTTGGGAGCTTTGTTGCAGGAGCAATGGAATCTTTTGTGACTTCAAAGGTGAGATACCCTACATGTGTTGTCTTACCATCAAAACCAACTGCAAATTGCATAGAGAGGCTGTCATCGTGGCCCTGCAAGCTAGACAAAAATGGCCCCTATCCAGCGTGCAAAAACACTTCCCTGCACTGTGAAAATTTGGGAATGGAAAACAGTTTTGCATAGGAGGAGGGTTTGTATCTCATGGGGATTGTGACAGAGGTGGAATTCACCAAGAAAGGGCTAAATCGAGCCAATAAATGACACAGATTTAGCACAGGTTGAATGCGTTTTGAACAAAGGACGAGCTGGCAGAGGTTGGGCACGATTTCTTAGTGCAGAGGAGAGAAAATAGCAAGGGAAAATGAGATAATAGAGTGCCCAGTCCAATTTTGGATGCACTTAAGGTGGAATATGTTGCACACATGTGCACATGACCTGCCATGTGTGGGAAATTCGAATTCAATGGCAAGATTTTGGGTAATGTAATGGTGCATATTTAGATTTATGTCCAAGTCTTTTGACTTGGAAATTTGATCATAAACATATGAAGAATATTTTAATCAATGCCTGCAACCAATTTAATTGAATGTAAGTGAATTCTGGTTACCTAGAATCTAGGACAGTTACTAGTGTGTAATTCACATGGCACCTCATTTGTCACCTCATACGACACTTCATCCGGTACCTCATACGATACTTCATACGATACCTCTGTGTTAAGTGCATTTTCACCTCTTATAATGGATAGCCTGCAACTTTGAAGTGTTTTTGACAATCAAAGTAGTTAATGAGCAGAGTCAAGATGCTCCATGCTCACTGAATCTTCTTGCATATGACATACAATGTCCAAAACCTATAATGAACGGGTTATAGCAAGCATAAAACATGTGTTGTCAAACCTAAAATATGCAGCTTGATAAACCGATAAAGAGTGGTCTATTAAGTATGTGTTCAGTAATTTATAGCACACATGAGTTTAAGCATGACTATCACTATAATAACCTGTATCATAGAAATAATACAAAAATTCTTGCAAAGATATACTTCACTAGGTAATGATGATTTGTCAGCTCATGAACCCCTCCCCCACACCTAAGTATTGTGACACCTCACAATCAAAAGTATAGGAAACTAGTCAGTATCCCCCAATAGCTGAAGATTTATAGTATGTCAAGTGTAAAGATAAAATTTCATAGCTTGGTTTGACAAGACAGTTAGAAGATGGCCCCACCTATAGGATAAGAGATCATATATATAGATAAGAAGAGGTAGGCAAGAGAGTTTCAAGATAGTCTTAGATTTATTTCCCAATGGAAAGTTTATGAGATTCATCAACCTTGGCTTAACCAAACATACTCCATGTCAAGTTTGTATGCAAGTAATGCCAGTCATGAGGACAACTTTAAATTTATGATTTATTTTTGTCATATTATCATCCTCGCTAGGTAGAATGCCCTGCTGCCAGCAAGCTTGTTCAGTACTTAAGCGGGTTTACCTAGTCATACCACAGGCCGGTACCCACTGCCAGCAGACCTGTTCAGTATCCCGGTGGGTTAGCCTCTTAAACCCTCAGAGACTGGCCCTCCATCTTTTAAGATTTTAGTATAAGATTGCTTATGCAAGAAGATGGGGGAATAACTCTGAAACAACTTTTTCTTTCATTTTCTTTTTAATTGGGATGGTATTTATGTTAGAGGATGACTTCCCGTTATATTACTTAGTTATTTTCCCGATGTAAGGGGTACTTAAGTGGACGTGGCCTATCTAAATATATGATATAATCAATCTATTTAGTGTGTAGTGGATGGTACCATGGAGAAAGAACAGAAAGGTATCTCTAGGCTCAACTCACTTTCTTCCTTTGTACTTATTGTGATGTTTCCATGAATAACCACTAATTAGACTTCCTTGTTACTCTTTTATAAAGACACTTGACTCACTTACTCAGGTTTCTTGGAAAAAAAATATGAGAGACCTATAGGCTTGATAGTTATGGTATCACTTCCTTATACAGTGGTGAAGAGTTTCAAGAGCAACTGCTTTAGAATTCCTTAAAAAAATGAGAATGTTTGCAAAAATATGGCTAACTATAGTAAGTCAATATTCATTTGATGCTTTAGCAGACAAAAAATTCAAGTATAACAATGTTTTGAAGAAATATCCTTGAAACTGTGTACTCTTGGTGAAATAAATACTTACAGAAATATCTAGAATTGCTTTATTAAAAAAAATCAAAAACTATTTACATATATACAGTAGGAAATTCAGAAAAAAATTCAAGAACAGGGGGGAACTTCCCCATCTACTAAGGCCAATGCCTTTTCAGCTGACATCCTGTAGAAAATCCTCTCTAGAAATGGGCTTATGATAAAATTTAAGTCGGTGTCCATTTACAACAAAGGAGACTTGTCCATCGTCAATTGTTTTAATTTTTATAGCTCCATTGTCATATACAGTGTCTACCTCGTAAGGGCCCAACCAATGGGTGGTAAGTTTTCCTTTGAAGGTTTTGAATCAGGAATCAAACAATAGAGCCCAGTCACCAAGATGTAATTGCTTCTTCTTAATAAAAGTTTCCTGCCACTTGCTCCTCTAGTTTTGGACTAATATCGCCTGTTGGATGGCATCTTATCTGATTTCATCCAAATCATTTAGTTGTAGGGATCATTTCTTTTGAGCCTCATCCAAGTTCAATCCTAATTATGCGGCAATATAGAAGGCCCTTACTTGGAAATCTATAGGTAAAAGTACTTGTTTCCTGTACACTAGCTCATAAGGGGTATGTCCAGTGGTACTTCTCCAGGTCATCCGATATGCCAACAAAGCCTATGGGAGCCTATCAACCCAATCCTGGTGATGTAACTGAACGATCTTGGTCAAGATGGCTTCCAGAACTTTGTTTGTGGATTCTACCTGACCATTGGATTGGGGGTTGTAGGAAAGAATTTTAATTTATGGGCATCTTGTATATAGTTGTAACTCCTACACAAGATGTCAAATTCAAATAGGAAGGTGTCTGGATATTCATTGTTTTTACCATAAAAGGTAGGCAGTGTTTAGAGAGGAATATTCTTCATGTTGACATTCAGAGTGGTGTCTAAAATCGGAAATCCAAAGGTAGTTTCGGTTTGCTTTCCAGTTTCTTCTTCCTCTCTGTGTCTTACATTGTTATGGTCTTCCTGATCATCCATATTGGATTGATTTATGAAAATAAAGTACCTAGTTGGTTTTATCTTTGAAGAAAACAAGGTTTCCCTTTGATGGAAAGGTCTTCCTATGGATTGGATGTCTGGGAATCTACTCAAGCCGGTTGAAACTATTGGTGCCAAAGTTTCTGTGTCAGTTTGAGAGATAATTACATTGGCTGAACTACCAAACAAAAGATTCTCATGTTCAGGGTCTATAATATCTTTAAAGTTAGGGTCCCCTGGTGGTGGTGTAAAAGCAAATGTTGTATTGTTTGGTTCCGTGGAAGACTCGAGTGGTCTTTCCTCCTGTCCTAATATGATTGATGCTTCAATTTCTTGTTCTATAGTGCTCCCTGTATTAGTCTCTTTAGAGACTATTTTAGTTCTTTGAGTTGAGCTAGCTCCTATTTTTCGTTATCAGTTTGCGGATTTTATAAGCAGAACGTACCTTCCCCCAAAGAGATCCGAAGGAACCTTGGTTGAAAGGTATGATTTTGATTTAATGTATCTACCTTGTGGGTCTCTAGGACTATTCATGAAAGAAAGAAAAAACAAAAACAAAAATCTAACATTTGATTCCTAGGTCTATTCATGAAAAATAAAATCAAAAAGAAAAACTACCATTGGGTTTGGGGGAAACTGCTATAGAAAATGCGCAGGTTCTTACCTCTCGTCTTAAAGTTCCTCCACCACCAAACTAATGGAAAGGTCTAGAAATGGTCTAATTCCTAATTACTTCTTACCTTGAGACAACTCCCTGGCAGCGGCACCAAAAATGATGGGTGTTCTATATGCACTAAAAACACAGTAAAAACCCTTAATTAAATTGTCAACCCGGGGTAAGTAAACTTAGAGTTCTAGAAAAATATATGTCAAAGGTAGAAGGGTTGGTAGGAGTATAGTCTAACTAAGGAAGGCAACTATCTAAGGCTAATCTACTCAAGCAAATCTTATCTAATGAGCAAACCCTACTAAACAAATTGAAACTAGGTAACCTAAGTACTTTTGGGCCAAGGGTCGATTATAGTTCCTAAGAAAGGAAATGAAAATCCTATGTAAAGAAAACTAGTTTAACAATAAGCAAAAGAAAACTACTAAGCATTATAACCAAATGACAAAAGCAAATTCTTTAACTTGCAAACCTACATTCAATGAGCAACTACCCTATGAAAGAAAATAAATAAACAAGTAAGCAAAGACATCTATCTAACCTATTAAAGAAAATAGACAAGCAAGGAAATACACCTAACTAACCTACTAAAGCGAAAGAGAAGTAAACAAAGGCACCTAACTAACCTACTAAAGCAAAAGACAAGTAAGCAAAGATAAACTAACTACTGCAAGCAATCAAAGTAAAAATTCTCATTGAACCACTCTCTAGCCTAAGAGGCAAGTGGACTAAATACCTAATGCAAAACTATTTCTAATGCGTGAAAGGAAATCTAAGAGGCAACTTGACTAAATGCTCAATGCAATGCATGAAAGGAAATATATTCTATTGAAAGCAAGAAAGACTAACAACTAATTCTTAATCTATGATAAACAAACTACTATCTATTCTATCAAAGCAAAGTCTATCTATCCTACAACAACAATAAAACTATTTCCTAAGCTATGAAAGCAAGAGACGATATCTATGAAAGCAGGAAAGATATTCTTTAACCTATGACAATTCAAATATAATGTTGGTGGTTGTGTGAATGTCTTTGGTGTCGGAT
>SNQJ01S0224033.1:0-14815 GCA_010110895.2 Picea sitchensis | reverse complement strand
CAGGAGATGGGGGATTGATCTTTGGGGCTCTCTTGGATTGGTAGGGAGGAGAGTGGAGTTCTGTAGTCAGGAAGGTTCAGTACAGGCACCGAGTTGCTAGAGGTTTTGGGCACGGGGGCCAGGATATCTAGATGATATCCTGGAGCTAGGAAGTTACCTAGTTGGCAGGGTGGAACTAGGTTTTAGGCAGTGTTTACATAGTTCAACAACGGTCAACAAGGCAACAACAAGGCATCAAGGAGAATTAGCATTAGACCCAGGTAATTTAAATTGTGTATTTGTTTTATTTGCTATTAAATTTTAATATCCGTTGTTAAATTTACATGCGTATGTGTTAAAATAGAAAGGAATTATTGAATTTTCATAAATCTAGTAGAAGTTATTGTCTTGTTGTATAATTACTGGATGTTAAATTAATATGGCCACTACATATGATATACTTTAAATTTCTTATGACATGCATAGGCCAGAACCATTATGTTGGCTTCCAATCTTGTCACTGATGCAAAAGTTTCATCAAAATCTTCTCCTTCAACTTGTGCGTACCCCTTATAGACCAATCTGTCTTCATTCTTGACAATTTGTCGTTGTTCATTTATTTTATTTTTTAACGCCCATTTGGAGCTAATTACATTCTTATCTGTAGGTCTAGGAACAAGCTCCAAAGTATTGTTCTTCTCAATTTGATCCAGTTCCCAATTCATTGATTTTAACCAATTTCCATCTTGAGTGGCTTCATTGAAGTTCTTGGGTTCCACCATGTATATGAAGGCGATAAGTAATTTCTCAGTGTTTTTTATTATTCTTCCCCTGGTTTGTACACCTTTGTGTTTCTCACCAATTATCTTACTTGCAGGATGATTATTTTGAGTAATTATAGAGGAAGCATTAGATGATGTCTGTTGAGTTGAGTCTGTCTGAGTGTTTCCATCTCCATCTGACTCAAAGTCTTTTTGTTCTGATTCTTGGACCTGTTCATCTTCAACTTCACCTATATCCTCTTTTTTTGATTTAGTATTGCTCACCTCTCTTACTAGGACTCATTCATCAGCCTTTAAATCAATGCAATCAACTAATTTATGCAATCTTTTATTAAAGAATTTGTATCCTTTATTGTTGGTAGCATATCCTAAGAAGATGCCTTCATCAAGCCTATCATCATACTTACCAATGTTTTCATTATTATTCTTTATGTAGCACTTACTCCCAAAGACTTTGAAGTGTTTGATCGAAGGAGGTATTCTATACTATAGCTCATAAGGTGTCTTATCACTATGTGGTCTTAGGTGGACTTTGTTAAGAATATGGGTTGTTGTTTGTATTGCTTCTACCTAGTAATTTTGACCAATGTTTTTCTCATTCATCATTGACCAAGCCATTTTCTGAACTATTATTTTTTGCCTCTCAACTACTCCATTTTGATATGGAGTTCATGGGATTGTGTATTCTCTCTTGATCCCATGTTTATCACATAATCACTTGAAATCACTTGACATAAATTATCCTCCTTTGTTTGATATTACTGCTTTTAACCTCTTGCCTATTTGATTCTTATTTAAAGCCTTATATTTAAAAAAAAAATTAAATGCTTCATTTTTTTCTTTGAGAAAAGAAACCCAAGTAAGTCTAGAGTAATCATCAATCACCAACATAAAGTGGTTTTCCTTGCCTGTGCCTTCCTATCTTGATGGTCCACATAAATCCATATGAACTAATTTAAACCACTCCAATTAGTTCATATGGATTTAGCTCTGCCTGCATCATTGTCTCTCTCTCCTTGTGTAGGCTACACTTTATGTTCTTCTCTTAGATATACCTTTATGTTCCTTTCTTCTTCTGTACTTCAGATCCTGCACCACTTGACAACATCCCTACATCCCTTCTCTGTTCTACATGCCTTCCTTTTTCTCGTCGAGTCATCTCTTGATCATCATGGCAACCCCTCATCTTCTCTAGCGGTTCGCACCATATGTTCATCATTAGTGAGTGTTATGCTAAGATTCTTTAGCTTCTCTGGCAGTTGAAAATTTGTGTCTTCTCTGTCACAATTGAGCTTATCCTCTCTATTACAGTTACAGTCTTCGATCCTTTTTCCATCTGTCAATTGTCTCTATGTTGATTCTTTATTCCACTCACAGCTACCTCAATACTCTTCAGCTTCTCTGGCAATCACTTTGAGATTATTCAAATTCTCTGGTAGATGCAATCAGTCATTTTCTATAGTTATAATGAGTCTGTCTCTAGCAGTTATTGAGAGAACCTCCATGCACTCATGTCTTTGGCACCTTTTTTTTCTCTTCTCTGATAAATCTATACAGTGGGTGATAGCTCTTATTACAAAGCCCCTACCTTCCACACGATCATGGTTGTGACCAGATGCCTATCCAACAAGTGTTTCATGACTTCACATTTCTAGATATCTAGCTGCGAGTTGCCTCAATCTTCCCAACTCATGAAACTCCGAAATGGAGCCTAGAGTTTCTAGATCCTTCCCCAATCTTCCATTGATTAGACCACAGCCTGTGACCACTCACTAATCAAAAGGGCACTTCATGGTTTCGACAATTACCGAAGTGGAGCCTAGTGACATGGTATCTCCTCCCTTAACTTTCCATTGATGCGACCTTTCGTTGTGACCGTGGAACAAATATTTTGAGCTCTTTGTAATTTTGTGTTTTGCGACTTCACTTCTTATCTCCCTAGACAATCAACGATCCAGATGTCTCCTTGATCCGACGGCTTAGATCAAGTCATGATTTCACATTTCATGACTTTGGGAGTCTCCTTACCTCCATTATCCCAATTCTCAAAATAATTATGGTGCTAAATCGACGGTCCAAATATTGTCTTTGGTCAATAGTTGTGAACAAGTCATGATTTTGTGTTTCGCAAAATATGCAGACTGCTCGACGCAACTCTCCCGATTCGCGATTCTATGAATCTACTCATCTGCTGCCACATGTCTTCCTTGATGATGGATGGTCCCCTTTGTTTTGGGACTTTGTAAGCCCACTTCACCTTTCACTTAAAGGTCATGCACATTATTCTAGATCCAACGATGGTTAGTCCTTACATTCAGATCTTACAGATCAGATCTGTACTTCTCCTCTACACTTCCTCTGGTCACTAGACATCTGGTTTTCAGGATTGGTGATCCAACATCCATTGTCGCTCCTCCTCCTGAGCTTATGCATGCTCCCAAGTTGGAATAATTTCTAAGTGTCAAAGGTTTTGCAACCTTTGATCCTTCTACGAGCCTTGATGTATGGGATCTTGTTGGTGCATCTAGGAACGCTATCTCTCCCAAGCTTTGGAAAAAGTGTCCCTCTACCTTGGCACACACTTGCACTTTGCGTGCAACTCTGCACTATTCCTCCTGATCTTCTTGAGATTTCTCTCATGAGTCTTCATTGTTTTTCTTGCCATGCACACTCTACCTTTAAACCTGTCAACATCGCTATTGTTCTTGCCATCAATGACAAGCACACTCTGTTTGTAAACATGCCAACATTCTTCTATTTGATTATGTCTTAGCATTACCCATGCTGATATGCAAACCTATGATCTATTTATCATGGTTGTAAGATCCCTAAGAGTATTCCATAACTCTAATCCTCATATAAGAACACAATTTTATTTCTTGTACCTCTAATTTTTCAAGAAATGTGCATGCAATAATTTTTGTTAAAATATTCATAGCATAAAACATTTCATCAATTAGAATACACATTTTTTCTTCATCAATTTATGAAGGACACATTGCACCAATTCAAATTATGATTCCTTAAATGAATTCCTCTTTTAATTCCTTAATCCATGCGAATTAGACAGTCATATGAATCCCATGGTATGATGTTTGCATCTACCTTTATGCTAACTCCATTCCTGTCTATCAGACAATATTTCACAAGCTCATTGATATTTCTCTTAGCTCTCGTGGGTAATTGAAATAACTAATATTTCTTATGTTGAATCCTTTGAAAGTAAAATATTTCAAAAATATTATCATTTATGTAACTATGGGTAGCTCCAGAATCAATTAAAATTGCTATGGGATGGTTATCAATCTTACCTTCCACTTGAATCATGGGGGATTGATATTCTACTTGTTTTTTTTCCAAGGAAACATAAATCCTTGACACGTTTCTTGACATGAATTTAACTATTCCATCCTCCTGAATGTTCTATACAATCCTCATTATTTCTCCCGTGTGAGGGAAATATCAATATAAGTGATTTCCCTTACACCCCCAACATTCTATAGGTTTCTACCTTGGCCTTTTCCCAAATGAGTCTACAGTTTTGTGTTCATTTTGAGTTGAGTTTCCTTGTTGCTTTGCTTCGGTGTTTTTCTTGAAAAATGGTGGATTAAATCATTTTTCTTTTGATCCTTTTTACCCTTAATCATATAACTCAAAGATTTTTGGAAAATTGGCCTTGCTCTGCATTGTTCAGAAAAATTCCTTACTTTCCTTATAGATTCCTCCAAGGTATTGGGGTTATCATATTGAATCTTATCACTATAGAAATATGGTAACCCACAAATAAACCAATGGAGTTTTACCTTCTCATAGTTTATGAAGTCATCATAATTCAAGAATTCAAGAACCTCTTCTCATATTCCTCCATTGTCATGATTCCCAACATGAGTTGAAACAATTCTTTCACCTTCCTTTCATAGTAATGCTCGGGAAAATATTTATCCTGGAAATATCCTTTGAACAACATCC
The DNA here is from genome assembly GCA_010110895.2 of Picea sitchensis. Classification (NCBI taxonomy): domain Eukaryota; kingdom Viridiplantae; phylum Streptophyta; class Pinopsida; order Pinales; family Pinaceae; genus Picea; species Picea sitchensis. Next base: position 10,085 of record SNQJ01S0224033.1, on the reverse strand, counting down.
ATGATATCCTCTTATCATCAAGGTTCATGACTTGCTTAAGCTAATCCCACTAGAGGGAAGGAGGGAGAGAGTGAGAGAGTGGTGCGGTTGGTGCAAGGGAGAAAGAAAGTCGGGGGGAATGAGAGAATCAAATTCAAATTTTCTATGTTCAAGGAGGATATTTTTAGGGATCGGGTAACTATTTATTATTTTGTAAAACCACATTGAGATTTATTGTACAACTGGGGAAAAAAACCAATGATATTGTAGAAAAAAACAATTATTTTTTGAGTGAGTTGTCAATACAGAAGTTGAATTTTTATGTGACCTTTGGAATCCAGTATTGGATCTGAATATTATCCTCTTATTTTCTTCATTTACTAATTGTTTTTTTGTTATCCCTACTTTGAGAATGTCTAAGTGAAGGTTTGAAGGGTAAAGAAACATAAGATACAAGAGTGGTGAGGGGAAATACCTATATGAGGAGAATATTATCATGTAGAGTTAGTGAGAGATAGGGGTAGAGAGGTAAAGAGAAATCTTGGATATAAATGTTATCATGGAAGCCAAGGATTGAAAACATTATTATTAACGGATTCATTTTCATATATAAAAAAATAAATTTAATAAATTTTCAATTTTCAATAATAAACATGATTAAATGAAACTATTATGAATTTAATAATAATTACTATAACTTTCTCATTAAAATAGATAAAAAAAAAAACATTTGTTAGGAGTAATTATTCGAATTGATTTTTTCATTCATTAACCAAATCCAATATTTTCATACATTTTAATACAGAATAAATGAATCACATCACTTAACATAGTTTTTTATTAGAAGATTCAACTAATGCTTACATACTTTTAAATATTTTTTTAAAAGAAGACTCATAAACTTAGTAATAGAGTAACAAAATGAGAAGTCGTTTCATCCTAAGGTGTATAGATCAAAATTTATTATTATTCTTTATATTTATTATTTTAAATTTAATTAAACAATTGTAATATATGATGGATAATGCAAATTAATGAAGTCTTGGAAAAAATTAAAATATAATAATTATGATTTTAGAAAACTATTATTTTATAACTTTATCTTCTAATCTTTGAATAATAAAAATTAAAAAAATAACACTATTTTACATCATTATCATTATTATTGGTGAATAATTATATTATAATGTTATTATTAGAATATATATATATATATATATATATATATATATATATAAATTGATTATTCTAATCACAATCATTTCACTCATCATATTTAAGTATTTTTGTTTCTAAACATGTTTAATCAACATATTGTATATTGCTAGAGAACAAACAATTGATCTAGAAGAAGAGTTAAACATTATATGGCATTAATGGTTATTACTTTTTTCAATAACAATCCAAATTAAATTTCATAAAAATAACGTAAAACATTAAATGGAAACTATAAATTTATGTGAGTTATGCATCTGAAATTCAATTTAAAAATAGAGAAATAATTGATAATGTTAATCATTAGAATACTCATAATACATTTTAAAAATCAAATAACAACAACCACAACATTATATGAAAAACATAATATAGAGGAGTGATATACAAATCCATATACATGCCAAACACACATCTCAACAAAGTATGCAATATACATGTCATATATACATCTCAAGTCAAATATAAAACAATAAATGTGCATGTCAATCAGAACCACTACTAGCTAGGTCCACCACCAGAGCTAGATGTATAAGTGTCTCTCCTACTAGAGGTAGAGGGTATATAATTACCTATGAAAAAAAGAAATAAAAAAATTACCCTATCAAATGTGCCTCTATCAATATCAACGTCTACAACATTATCTATTGTGAGCATAGTGTCCAAAGCATAAAAATATTTTGAAACATGTGGAGTAGGAGGGGGAGGAGGATCAGTGGATGATGACACATGTGGAGGGGAAGGACAAGGATCTGCATATGGTGACATAAGTGGAGGAGGAGGTGTAAGATTAGACATGGATGGTGTAGACACATGTGAAGGGGAATCTGAAGGAGGATCAATGTATAATGCAAACACATGAAGAGGGGCATGAGTAGGAGGAGGAATATCATATGTGGATGGTGTAGACACATCTGGAGGGGAAGCAGGGGGATTGGTGGATTGTTTAGATGCAAGTGGAGGAGAATAAATAGGAGGATGAGGACCATGAGGTGTAGTAGAGTATGTGGATTGGTATGGTGATCATCCATATGCATTATAATGATGAGAATCATGAGTATGATCCATAAATATATTAATGAGGTTGACAACACCAACAATATGATGCATCAGTAATGTCATTTCATGAGGCAGAGTCACACACATCATAGACAAATATGGTACCCCTGATTTTTGTTGAATCAGTGAAGGTACCACTGCATGACTAACCATAACACTACGTAGGTGAACCTCCACCTCTACGTGTACTCTACAATCCTATCTACATGGCATGAGGGGTTTATATATTGCAGTATTCTCCTCTTCCTCCACCATCTCCTCATCCTATTGGGGAGGCTCATATCTAACATACGTGTCAATATCTGCAAAACTATAGATAATAATAAGATAATTGAAAAAAATGTCACAATAAATTACATGTGCATTAAATAAGACATAAAAGTATGCAACTATATTTACCAAAACATAAATATAAGATTACCTCTCCCATCTAGTGGATTCGTTGTTGTAAATATGATTTGTGGAAATCCTCTCTACCCCATCCATGTGTATAATATTGTACAAAATCAAGGATGGGATTGTCCTCTCCAACCAAAAAATCACATACCTCCCTATTAACCAAATTACACAGCTACTCCAATGATCCCCTCTTGGACAAAAACTTCCTCCACATGCACATACACACATCAAACATAGGCCTAGGAGGAAATAAGGGTACTCTTGGTCGGGTGGCATGAACCCTATATAAAAATAATGTAAATAAATATGATGAGAATGGAAATAATCTCTTCCCATATAAAATGGTGTGACAACGATCCAACATAAAAAACATTATTTCCACCAAATCAATCAGGACCTCTGCAATAAAGTAGCTACATATTCTATTAAAGGGAAAATAATAGGCTTTCGATCATAGGTAAAATGTAGTAGTTATATGATAATTAGAGACTAGAATCTAACTTGCTCTCTATAAAATGAACTAATCTGCATTTGGCCATCAATAACTTGGAATATTGAAGTGGAAAGAACATTCAAACTGACATATCTCTGCACATATGTTAGTTGGGTCTCTCCTACAACACCATGCGGTAGATCAGGGAACTAGGGCCAAACCTCCCCCCTTATAGAAAACCAAGTGATTAAAGAAACATCATCCTCTGTTGGTTGAGACCATAGATGAAGAGAAAACCTAAATGTTCATCGACCAATATCCCAATGACGGATCAATTACTGTAAAAACAAAGATTTCCCCCTTAGGGATATACTCTCTTTAAAAAAATTGAGGATGCCAATATCCCTCCAAAGAGAATGTGTTTGTGATGTAATAGGGTGAATGAAAAGTTCTCTCTCCCTCTCTATAGCTTCTCACTCTTGTACCAAGGTGTATGGCTTGACCCAATACTCTTCCTATCGATGTCATAGTCTTTGATTCACATACAAATATTTTTAGGAACATATATATAGATAGAGATCAAATGAACTAAAATTATAAAACATGCACATATATACATGAATTGAATTTGAAAAAAGGTAAAATTATTTTATATTTGAAAAAAAATATAGAAACGTAATCGATGCACCTAAAGAAGTCATCAAGCATTCCCATCGATGCTCTATATCAGACAAATAACACTACTATGCAGTTATATTACTACCATGCACTGATGCTCCACATTTATTGTCACACCAACATGTATTTTAGCAGTATTTCCCATAAGACTCACCACAATACTAAATTTGGAAATATCCACCCCCGTGCCATCCTCTTCACAACACTAGTGCATTTTTTGGACCTAGGGTCACTGCTAGGTTAAATTGTCTTATTGAAAATTAAGCAATGTTATATATTAATTTGAATGCAACAATGATACCATGTTATTGGAGGACCACCATTTTTTTTAATGATGCATTGTGTTGTATAAGTAATTGATAACATGGAATCTAACAAGACCTCCTGGTATGCCAATTTGTTCAATATTTTTTCCAATGCATTTCTTTTAATAGAACAGATGCATTTGGTTATCATGGACACATTGCGACTCTAAATTTTATGGCATGTAAACTTAGCAATGAGCTTTGTAAATTTGAATGCATTAGTGCTTCAGTACTCCTAAGCCATCAGCATGTTTTTTAGTGTTGTGTTGTCTTTTATAATGCACCAATGAAGATCCAAGTGGATATTGGTTGCCACCCACCTATTCGAGCTTGCTCCTCTAGTAAGTTTTCAGTTCAGCACGTTCTTCTGTACTTCTTTGTAATTGTGGGTTCTACACTTTCGGGGATATATGAAGCCCTAGACATATTCCAGGTGGATACTGGTGGCCTCCCATCTAATCCAACTGGATTATTTTGTATGTTTTCATGTCAACACATCTTGTTGTACTTCTAGGGCCATTTTGGGGCCCTTAACAATTTGTTTTTTGCTCTTCATAGTCAAACTATAGACATAGTTAGATTTTTATGTAGTAATGTGTATAACTCTAAAATACCTTTCCAACATGCTATCATGCACCTAAAACAAAGATCATATGAAAAATTTACGACCCCCATAAGTTGAGGTACCAACTTACCAATAGGGGCCCACATAACTTTTGACGTTTCATATCCTAGGGTTAGGTTTTTGGATGTATAGGGTTTTGTAATTCATGAGTAATATAAAAAAGGCATTTGGAGCCTCATTATAATAATTCTTCTTAGATAGATTTGTTTAGAAGCCACATCGCTTCGTAGAGATAGCTACCACCATTCGAGCAAGTGTTTCATTTCTACAGTTTTACAATTTTCTCCTATTTCACTTATTCAATAGAAGATATTGTTCACTCGACATATGTGTTTTTCTTCATATCTCCGAGTTTATTGTATTCAGTCTATTAATCAGTTCATTCAACTACTAAATCCAAATCAGTGGTATCAGATCGATCTTTTCTTCTTTTATGTTTCTTTGTGCATGTCCCCGACAAGATTTGGGTACAATAATTTCTGACTCAAACCAATAAAGTTGTTGCAATATAAATTGCACCAAGCCAGAAAAAAATCATGGGGGATGAAAATAAATATGATGGAGTAGGATATCCTTTTAAAATGTTTCTCGAGGAAACCCTTGTGTGACAAATGAACAAAATGATGGAAAAATTTGCACAGATCCTTTGATGGCTGCCCACAAGAGAATATTCTTCATCAAGCGGTCATCTAACCACCTTCAAGGTATAATTAAATTTTTATATTCCATTATTTGAAGGACCAATATATGGATATGTTGTATATGAATGGTTGAATCTACTTGAAGGGTGTTTTTCTATCCACAATTTTTTCGATTGTGAAAATATTACTTTTTCACTCCTCAATCCTGTCTCCCATGTTAAGGATTAGTGGGACACTTACACTGAGCAAAAAACCATAGAGGAATATACAATATTTGTGGTTGCCTCTACATGGGATTCCTTCTAGGATACCATTAAAGAACAATACTACCCTGTTGAAAGCTATGACAACCACTATGCCCAATGGACCACCCTATGTCAAGAAAGGGACCAGACAGTACAAGATTTCACCAATATTTTCCATACCCTGTGCACCAAATTGGGTATGAAAGACTTTGAGGAACATATGTTTCTCAAATACCGTGGTTGTTTTCATAGATACATTCTAACAAAAATTGGGTTTCTAGACATCACCTCATTAGGTATGAATTATAGATATGTTCTCCAGATTGAGCATAAATTTAAGCAAAAGATGTGAGAGCTTGGATATGCAAACCCCTTAGAGCCGAAGCAGGGAAAAGGCAGCCCCAACCCGCATGAAAAGGGACAGAGTAAATATGGCCACTCTTAGGACAACTAGTCCAAGCTGAAACACAGGAAGAACATTGAAAATATAAATAAGGACACATGAAAATGGTGTGAATACCATAAAATCCCTTGGCACAACACTGAAGAATTCCACTACAAGCAGTCACTTGTGGCCAAGCGGAAGGTGTACAATGTTGATACTGAGAGGGGGGTGAATCAGTATCAAGTACAATTTAAAACCTTTTTCAACTTATACCTAAACCATTCAACTATATCCAATGATAAATGAAAAATATTATAAGACTTACACCAATACACCATAATACACCATGCACAATATATGAGAAATAATCAATAGTTATTGCTCAAGGGAAGTAATGACTTCCAAAGGTAGCTACAACTTCCAAATGTAAAGGGAGGGATAAACCTCCAATATCAAGAGAGAGTTTAACTCTCCATCCTTTCCCCTTCCTTCCACCTAAGAATATATGAGAGATAACAAAACTTTACATTAAATCATCACCATCAACCAATCATCACATAGAACCTGATAATGCTTCCTGAGACTTCTTGAATTTTTGCAATTCTTCAATTTTTGGAGTACTATGATACTGTATATAATATTGCTCAATGTATTCTTTGAAGCTCCTCCAATTTTCACTCCTTGAATCCTCCCCAAAAAAAGGTTATAGAAAGAATGGCAGACTTTATTCAATTCCGGTCTATTCAAGAGAGTGAACTTGCACAGAACGCCCCGTGCTCAATATTTAACATTCAATTCTAAAACTTTCACACAAGAAACTAAAGTCTTCACTCTTTCCAATGAAATTTGTCCCACTTCATTTGGATTCTTGATGAATAGGTCATGACTATTTTACCCGAAACACCTGTTTATTGACTAGCTTCAAGACTGGTCACAAATCCTATCTTCCACATAGTGTATCTCTACAATTATAGCGAATAAAGAGATGAAATTTTTACCATAGGTACCTTCATATGTCTTATCGATACCATAGTGAGTTCACCATCTGAATCGTTCTAGAAAAAAATCTATAGAAAAAATGGTAAGATGACCTGAAAATAGTATACCTTAGAACACATCACCAAAAGACTTCATCCTCCCTTGAAATTCGGCCTTCTTTACTTCTTATATCCTCGGAAATTCAAATTGTATCAAAATGAATGTCTAATGATGTTTATTTATACCATTTATGTCACTTCATTTTAACATTAGGGTGTAACACCCTGTTTCCCCCAGTTTGTAAAAATAACTAGATTCGCCAAGAACTGTGGCAAACTCAGAAATGTGAATATGTGATGTGAATGGACATTGTGGAAAAGGTCGATGAATGTGAATAATATTATGAATTTATATTGTAGGAATGATAAGAGGGGATATGCTGTAAAAGAGACCACGATGGCTACAGAAAGGCAATGGAAGGCACCTAGAAAGGTGGCGTTAACTTCCACCAAAAATCAATACCGTATTTGGACTCCACTGGCCCGGAGAACCAAAATCCGCTCGCTGGCCTTGAATTAAATGTCTCGCAGGCTGGTAGGTAGATGGATCCTTAGGAATTAATGAGGGATAGGGAGGTGAACCACCCATCCGTAGAGCCGTCAGGCCTAACCAGGGTGAGGGAAATCGTGCCACACGCAACCTTGCAAGAGGATAAGGCGTGGGGGAGAAGCGACTGGGGGAAGATGCGAGGGGAGAAATAGAACTCTGGAAATATGTAGAGTGGGTGATAGCAGAGAGGAAGGAGAGTAACCTTCTCTCATGGTCACTGGAAAATAGAGACGTAGTCTCACAACATCGTAGTCTCAGCTCGGAGGTGGCTAGTGGTAAATCCATTGGGATTCGCTGAGCCTACGGTTGAGTGGAAACGAGTACCCCTCTCAACAGTTGCATAACCCCTGGTGTTACTTTCTTATAAGTGTTTTTCCTTGGCATATTGAAATATATGTATGCTGACATTTATGATCATAAGCTATGAAATTGTGAATGATTTCATTATAAGAATGTTTGTATGGTGTCTTGATCAGTACTGGTAGTTGTATGATTATATGGAATGTTTACGTATGGTTTATGTTCTCATAAATCATTATTTATATGCATATTGATCCAATTCATACTTCACAGCTGGTTCTTGGGAGAGAGATACCCTTATCTGCCTCATATAATACCCTGGGTAAACCTCCCAATAGAGATACCCTTCTCGAAAAGCCCATCAAGAACCTGGAAAAATGATGTGAAGGTGAAAGGCCTTAAGAAATCCTTGATAAGTATCGAATCGATGGATGAGATCCCATTGGGAGATCGGTGGTCATTCACGACCGTCAGATCAGAAGAAGAAACTGGAGTGTTAAGCGCCTTAAGCCTGAATAGGTGTTGATCGACGGACGAGATCCCGTTGGAAAATATGTGGTCACCCATGACCATTAGATTGGTAGGAGAAAGTAGGGGGTTAAATGACTTACCACTTTGTCTTTCTGTGTCTTTGTGGGTAGTGAGGAGATCAGGATCATAGATCCCCAAGGTCCATGAGAACATCTGGACCGTTGATTTTTCCACGTCCAGGAAGTCATGGGAGAATGCACAAGTTAGGAACCTATCTGAGCCGTCAGATCTCGGATGGAAAACCTGTCAGTCGTTGGATCTGTCAGGAGATACCCGAGGGTTAAAACCCCAGTGAAGAAGGGCGAAATCCCCGAAATAGATCTGGACCATCCAATTAAAGGAGGCCACATGTCGTGAGATTTCCCATTTCAGGAAATCAGGAATCAGGAACTCAGGATTTCTAGCGATGAATGATCGAGGCATTCCATGGTAGAAACCCCGAAGTAGATTCGGGTCGTCCGATTAAAAGAGGCCATGTGTCGTGAGATTTCCCATATCGGGAAATCGGGAATTGAGAACTTGGGAGTTCCGTTGATGAGAGATCGGGATGTTCCAGGGTGGAAACCTCAAAGCAGTCATAGACCGACCGATTTCGGGAGGCTAGGTGTCAAGATATTTCCCATTTCGGGAAATCGAGAATCAGGAATTCGGGAGTTCCGTTGAAAATGTTATCACTCCAAGAAACCCTTTGTGGTTGCGGACCAAAGGTGCTTGGTAGCTTAAGAAATAAATGTTTTTGTATTTTGTAAATATGGATCAATAGGATAACTCAATTCAACTATAGCATTCAGACATCAAAGTGATAAACAAATAAACAGTGCTCTCCAAGATTGGTTAAACAGTAAGATAGATTAAAGTGGAAGAAGAAAAGATTGCTCATAAACCAGTGCAAAGCAGGGCTTAATAAACAACTAAAGAGACTGATAATAATGTCATGAACCAAACAATAGGATAATAGCTATTCAAGGTTGGACAACAACATATCAGTGAAGAAGAAGTATGGAAAACTACCACCAAAATGGAAAGAAACCTGTGATCTGTATTAGCAAATGAAAAGTCTAAGTACCAAGAGCATTATTGTATCCAGAATCGAACCCTAGGTTCATGTTTTGTTCTGATATTTATAAGATTAAAAAACAAACTTCTGATCCTAAAAACATGGATCATATCTACTAAAAATAGAAAGTAAAAACTATTTGCAAGATACAAGGAATATTTCCTCAAAAAGTGGTAGATCTCTAATTTTTCTCCTGTTGACTGTTGATGATGTGTAGACAGCCTTCCAAGGCTAAAATACTCTTCTTCTACTGAAGCCAAGTCGAGTTGGCTGAGCTGGCAGAATACCCTATTTTTCAGTTCAAAGGAAATTACCCATTTACCTTTGAAATCGTTCTTTTCTTTATAATATACCAAAAATAGATGCCGGAGTGAGTGAGATAATTCATAAGACACGTATTAGAAAAGGTTCCAACTCATTTCATATCCAAAATCTTCGACCTGTGCAAAAACTTATGCAAAATCTGGGTTGACAGGCTTTCGGTGGTTGACTGGAGCAGTTTCTGGGTAAAACATCCACCGAAAGTGCCTGTTTCGGTGGTTAATGAGCTCAATATGGCTCGCCTAAACCACCGAAAGTTGCACTTTGAAAATTCTTCAAAATTGCAAAAATGACCGTTCTGAAACTTCCTTTATCGTTCATGCTT
>SNQJ01S0224031.1:859-14824 GCA_010110895.2 Picea sitchensis | reverse complement strand
ATGGAAAGAGAGGTAAAGAGTGAAATGGGGGGAGAGAGGGGAAGGAGGAGAGAGAGGAGGGAGAGTGAGAGAGAGAGCACTACAAGGAAAAGACCATCTAGCAGAGGTTATAGTGGAGGTTTTTAGTGTTACAAAATTGGCAAAAATTGTCAAAAAAAACTCCGTGAAAACATATGTTTTTGGTAGCGGATGTTTTTGGGGAGATTATAATGGAACTTCATTAGAACTAAAAAAATTGGGAGAGGAGGTTGTAGCGTTTGTTTTTCTAGTTGGTGAATTTCAGGGTCTCTACACACTGATGCTTTCTCAAACATAAAGCATCGGGCTAGTCCTAAAATATTGGGGCACCGATGCTTTAATAAAAACAACACACCGATGGAATCTATGATACAAAGCACCGATGTGTTCTACAACTTAAAGCACCAGTGCTTAACATTATAAGAAAGCACCAAGGCTGTCCAAAAATGATTGGGGTACTAGTGCTCTTATAAGTAATAATGCATCTATTCCTTAATAAGAATAAGGCATCGGGTGAATCTATGATACCATCACTGGTGCATTAAAAAACAAACCCTATCATTGCATGATATTCAGAACGTACCGAGGTGGAAGTGCGATACAAAAGCACCGGTGCGTTTATTAATTAAATGTACCAATAAAGGTTTTTTATTATTATAATTGTTGGTTAAAATAGTATTAATATCGGTGTTGGTTCCTTGTATATCAACACCGGTGTGAATTTAATTACGACACTTATGCGATTTATCTTGAAACAAACCAGTGTTGTTTATTATTAAACGAATTGGTTGTCATTTTATCTTTTTAGAAACATTGACCTGTGACAATGCACACTTATTGTTATTTTTTAATTCTATTGTTCCTAAAAAAATTGACATATATCTTATAATAATATTCATATACATTTAATTTTGATTAGTACATTTGGATACGATGTTTGGATTAATTTTTTGTGTCATCAGATTTCTCATCTCTTCATTATAATATTTAATCATCCATATATTTAATCAATGATGTAACATTTCACAGCAACATTGGACAAAGCAATAAAATAAAATAAAACATATTTTATTATATATGAATAATAGGCTCTTTGTCATACACAATTGGTCAACCCTTATTGGTAACCCCTTGTCTTTCAATTGGGACATTATGTCCGTTACATTAAACAAAATGTATGATTTTCACAGACAATTATTTCAAAAAATACAACTTGCATTGATATCCAAATATATTGATCATCATTCTTCATTGGAATTGTTGTCAGTGCTCGATCTACTTCCATGACTTGGGTTATTTGGTTGAACATTTTTTTGATTGTATCGATTGTTTTTCTCTTCTTCAAATGATTCCATCTACAAAAATAAAAATAAAGTGTAATGAGTGTATCTACATTGGTGAGAATAATGAAAATTCAAATAAATAATATAGATGAATGTAAATTGAAAAAGGACATACCATAGAAAGAATTGAGGCGTGAATGATACACATTTTTTCAAAACCAAATCTCATGACTTCTGTCAACAACCCTTATTTTGGCACATTTCCATACTTTGTTTCCTGCAAGTTTTGTACCCCATAATAAATCATAGATTTAATATAAAAGTTTTTTTTTGTTCCATTAATTATAAAATGAGAAAAGTAAAACAACATAAGATACTTACAAATTCCACAATTAATTTTTGATATGCTAAGATATACTCACAACCCTTACTTAACCCAATGCCAATCAATTCTTTTGATGACTCTTCTTTGTATGGTAGCACTTGTTTGAAGACATTTAAGGATGGCTATTGTAAAACAAATTAAAATATACAAAAATGAAATATTAAGTTAATGTTATAAGGAAATAACAATTACTCACAAACTTTGCTATCAACCCTTCTCTTCCTTGTCGTCTTGTTTTATGTGTTGAATGGGTTCCATTTTGTTTTCTTCTCTACAAGAAAATAATTGAAAATTAATATTTAACGCTAAATTATTTATTTATATGTACCTAATAGAAAATTCCGATGATTTCATACATTTGAAGCATGTTGTTTTTGAGATGGCTCCTCCTGCAATCCAATTATTTCCATTTCTTTTACCATCTTCTTGTACAATTTTTTCGACATTCCTACTGGCATATTTTGGATATCAGCTCATTGATCCTTTGGGATTTTCATAATCTTCCTGAAAAAAGAAACATGACAAAAAACTATTTTTATATTGATATATGAAAACATAATATAAAAAAATTGATATTAATAAAGAAATGGTTTGTAGTAATATATACATATTCTAGAAAAGCATTTTTAGGAATATTACTTTTTGAATGATTATTTTTTGTTGTTGTGTGTTTTTTTTATTGCAAGTTTGACAGGTCTCATTGACCATTGCTCTGGAAACGCTTCCTGTAGTTCAGAAATAGCACGGTTCTTGGAATCACTAGATTGGTTTATGTATTGTAAGTGGAAAGTACATCTACACATTCGTTCCACTATATCCCTCATAGTTTTGTAAAAATTTCCCCCCCTTTCATTAACCTCCATAACCACTCCAGATGAGCTAAAGACCAATTCATCATCATTTACATATTCTATAGTTTTTATTTTCTTAGGACGACATTATGTCCCTTCGTTGTTGGTCCCTGTAGAACATTAAACATATGTGAATTAATAGATTGTTTGAAACATGCTATCCAATATCTTTAAATATATTATTCATGAAAATTCAAAAAAGAATTCATATTGAATAGAATTTTCCATTCACTTGATTCTTCCTTTTGAAATTTTTCCATCAAGCTTTTACGCTCTTCTACACTTAGATCACAAAGAATATTATCTAGCTTCCTCATTTTATGGCTCTGCAGGACACACACTAACCAATACATATTAGTTAAACTTACATATAGTTCAAACATATTAGTTTTGTATAGAATTTACAAAGAACTTGTCTTTTTAGCATATTAATTTTGTACAAAATTTACAAAGAACTTGGCTTTTTTGCCTTTTGGATGTACTATCATTGTGTTGATCAAAATTTGTGTTACTTGAACTATTCTCACACATTTTTTTATCAATATATATCTTGTACCATTCAATACACAAGCTACTAAATATATTTTATAAATAAATCACATAATTTTCTGCCAAAAAAAAACAATTCAGTGTGCTTTCATAATACAAAAACATCGGTGTGTTCCATAAATGAAATGCACCTATATCAAAAATAGATTTTTTTTAAACCATAAATTACAGTGTGATATGTGTCATTATCAACACTGATCCAATAGAAAAAAAAAATGAAAATAAAAAATACCATGAACAAATAAAATTACACATCGATGAACGAATTTTTTTAATTATGTTGCAGCATTACTGATGCATTTTATCTAAAAGCGCACCAGTGCGTTAGAATGAATTAGGTGCACCGATAACCCAAAACAGTTTTTAAAAAAATATGACAGGGCCGAGAGGGTTTGGATCTAATGCATAACATGTCAAATGCCTTTTATATGGAAACATAAACCCATTAAATCTAAAATTCCTAAAATGAAAAGATGTAATTATGAAGTGATAGAGGGAGTTAAACCCTAAGGTGAAATTTTGCAGTCACATAAGCAAGAAGAAGTAAGGGTTTAAGGTAAGCATGAAATTTTTTTATTTTTGTTTTCTAAATTTTAATTAAATATGAATAGAGATACAAATTGTAAAAAAAATATTATTAAAATCAACAGTAAAATTTAAAATTTTTACTATGCAGGGTTTTGAGTGAATCACAAAACCCTTCAAATTCTAATTTTTTGAATAATTTTGTAGCTCCAAAAGGGTTTTGAATGAATCACCATACCCTTCAAATTTTGATCTTATGAATAAGTATCTTGTTCCAAAGTATTGATCTCTTGCTCCCATATATGTATCTTTTGCAAATCTCTCCCATATAAATTTTGGCAAAATAAAAAAATATTGAATAACTTATTACCCAGGAAAGATTTTATGAAAAGGGTTTTAAATGAATTACCATAACCTTCAAATTTTGATCTTTTGAATAATCATGTTGTTCCAATGTATTATGTTGCTTCAAAATGCTCTCTGGTATGGCTCTCTTGCAAATCTCTCCACTATAAATTTTGGTAAAATAATGAAATAGTGAATAGATTTTTACTATTTAAATGACTTTATGAAATTGGATTTTAAATTCCTGCTCATTTTTCAATTGTAAAAAAACAAAGTCGCGTTTTTTTTAAGCTTTTTGAAACTCCGGTGTGTCTATTAATATAACACACCAGTGCATTTTTGTATACAACACACCAGTGCACTTAAAATTTTTGGAGCATCGATATCAGATAATTCTTTTTTATTTATTTACGAACTGGTGTGACTCGTAAATAAACTCCCTAGTGCTTTATATTGTTATATACGCATCGATGTGTGTTGTTTATAAGCACATCATTATGCTTTCAAATTTATCTGAATTTTTATTTGCACACAAAATAGTATATTCATCTTAAATTATCTTTTAGGATGCATCCACATGACTTGCAGTACTCCATAGTATACATTATCCTCTTAAAGTCTCCTTATTCTTAAAAATTTATTGTTGATTTTACTCAATTGCAGGGAGAAAAGATTATAATATCAAATGGTCAATTCTTCAAATTCTAGCCCGTCCCATATTTCTAAAATTCCATCGTGGAGTTCTCCCTTTCCATCTCTAGTAAGTTCATATTTTATTTATATTACGATTATCTAATTGTGTGTTGTTTAAATAAGCACATCTTTATGCTTTCAAAGTTCTCTAAATTTTTATTTGCACACAAAATATTGTATTCATCTTAAATTATCTTTTAAGATGCATCCACATGACTTGCAGTACTCCATAGTATACATTTTCCTCTTAAAGTCGCCTTATTCTTAAAAAAATATCGTTGATTTTACTCAAATGTAGGGAGAAAGGCTTATAATATCAAATGGTCAATTCTTCAAATTCTATCCCATTCCATATTGCTCAAACTCCATCACGGAGTTCTCCCTTTTCATCTCCAGTAATTTCATATTTTATTTATATTTCGATTATCTTATTGAATTTAATTTTTTTATCCTTTTCAATCTGAATAAAAAATTATCCAAAATTGCAGGATCATGATTCAGAATCGAGTTTATATGCAGATAATATTCCACCAATTCAAAAACGTCAGAATGTCTTATCAGGAGAAACATACCGCAAGAAGTTGGTAGATGAAAATGGACAACTGCTTTACATTGTCAATAGTAACATGTTGTTAGTAACAATTATTGTCCTGGGCACAAGAGTATTCAGGTCTGCAAGTTGCACGAGAAGCGCCCAATCGCAGCACGAAAAAATCTCGTTTCAAGCTTCCAAGCAAGTAAGTGAGCGAAATTATATTGTCGATGGTCTGGATTCATCCATAGGAGCAGATCGACGGTCGGCGGGAAATCGCGGTTAGCAGAGTTGCGCCAATATTAGCGCGATGGATAGTACCCATATTGCATATAGGAGAGGACAGAAGTCGTCCATCCAAAGGATGTGTGGCGCGAGATCTAGTCACATCGGCATTTCAGCATTCGGGAGTTTGAAAGGGGAGGGTTCCATGTCATGCTACATCTCGAAACCCCGAACCCTGAAGCGCCAAAACCGCACAAAGTCGAGCCCGCAGTATCCCGGAGCAGTCTCAGTCGTTCATCAAAAGGGGACACCTGGTGTGCGATTAGGCTCCTCGCCTTTTCGCCCATCGTGACTTCGAAGCACAAGGAGCAGCTCCTTCATATCCCCGAGAAGCAAAGTGCTAAGAGCGTCCAGGACTCGGGCCCACAGTATCACCAAGTGAGTTTAGGACCGTCATATTTGAGAGGGACACATGGCGCCTAATCAAGCCATATCGGTGTTTCACTCATCGCGACTGTGATAAGAAAGGATCAACTCCTTCCTATTCATGAATGTTGAAAGCTCCTTTGAGAATGAACGCAGGGTCACAGCCCGTGGTCACTTGGGAAATAAAAGAGCTCTGCAAGAGGGGCCAAAGGTGTCAGGTTTAGTCACAGAAGGGATCGTCACAATCTCCAGGTGCCATCTGATTCAATCTCAATCCTGGTTCTCGATTGGAGTAAATGAAGGTGAGAGGGGGTGGTTGAAACCTCTCCTCACTCATTAAGTGTAAAGTATGGAGGATTTGGCAAGCTGTCTTTCCAAAGACGCCATGCTGAGTCCTCGACTAGCCAGAGAGGTTTGCACATGCTAACTCGGCACTTAATGGCTCAGCTACTCCCCTTGCAGAAGCCATGCACAGTTAAGGTGGAGTCTGACGAAGAATATCTGTCCGAGTTTGACTGAAGGGACACCATGCCTTGGATGACTAAGCACGCCTCTATTAGGAGAATTTTTCTGAGTATATAGACTCAGTCTTTGTATTTTGTAATCCATTGATGGTTGAGCGAGGCTCTCGGTTGTAAAACTTTAATGAAGCATTGTTATTCTGGTTATGCATGGACTCTTGAGACTTCTTGCCTTATGAATGTCAGTTTCTTTCACGTCTTTGTTTACGGTGTTTTAGAGCAGCTCGGAATTGGAGGATCCAGTCGAGTTGTAACTATTATAGGATGATGTAGGTTGGATCACTATAATAGTTGCATTGTTTCTAATTGGTCCCTGTGATTTTCTTCGCGCTGGACAACTTGGAATTGGAGGATCCAGTAAAGTCCCCCTTTCAGTTTCTTGAAGCCATGAACCAAGAGGATCTTGCATTCAGAGTTTTTCTTCTACAAACTACTGAAAGGCATGTTGCCTGAGGTAGTTTGCTCACTCCTCTCACCAAGTCTTCAACCTACTCATCTTTAAATCAAGTCACTGACTGAAGTTAGATCAAGACCTCCTTTGTTCCTTACATACCGGACTCAATTCCTGAGTTAGAGCGATACCTTCCCAAGTCTCTACCCATTTGATCACCCATTAAAACTATCATGACATAAAACTGATGGGCGTTTGGCTCTACTCCTGTAAGCAATCTAGGAGTGACTTCTGACGCTAACACATGCCATCTTCCAGCCACAATCTTGGATATGAGACGGTAATAATTAATGTTGGGTATAATGTGATTTGAACAAACCAATTTCATTGTGCTTATTAATATCATCGATGTACTATTGTTCAATATTTTTGAAATTAGGATTATGATGATGATCGACCTACCTATCATCTTCTGTTGTACCCCACTAAAATGTAAAATCGAGAGAACGCCGCAATAAGAGCACAAATCGAAGAGGAAGCATGAGAATAATAGTTGAATCGACCACGTATTCAATTCCCACTACATCCAAATTCACCAATTAGGAATGAATACAACAATAGTAGTTCTTCACAAGTTGAAAATGAACTCAATTAAATAGAGGTTGGTATGGATGATTATTTGCAGGATATAACTACCATGGAGACAATGTTTTTAAATGAATTATAGAATGATGAGCGAGGGGATGATGCTCATATCACTGATACCTTATTCAAAAGTTTGAAATCGGCTTCCACCACCCCTCTCTTTGGACTTAGCCGGTCAAATTCTAACCAATTGGGGATAACAATGTTACTGTACAACTTGAAAGCAAATTTTGGCATGTTAAATGCATGTTTCTCGACAATATTGAGGTAAATTACCATCATTAAGTCCCTTATAATTTGAGAAATCATTTCACACATTCAACATTAAAAACAATTGATTTTATGAACTGTAAATGGCATTGTACATTTCTATTTCCCACTAACTACAGCTTATTCAAAAATAAGGTTCTTCTAGGTGATAATGTCTTTCCTGGTAGCTACAAAGAGGCAAAGCAAATGTTGAAAATATTGGGTGTTGACTACATATCATATCATTCATGTCTGAATGATTGTATTCTATATAGAAGAGAATATGCAGACAAAGTGATATGTCTGAAATGTGGGCATGACAGATATCATAAATCAAATAAAAAGGGTAAATCACATGGTCCTGCTCATAAGATATTGAGGCGCATGCCTATAATCCCAAGGATTCAAAGGCTCTTTCATTGAAAATAATTAGCTATGTTGCAGGTATGGCATGCCTCACACAAAAATGAGTTGGGAATTATGTGAATCCCAATAGATTCAATATCCATGAAGCATATAGAGGATACATGGCCCAGAAAATTCAAGGATGAAGTATGAAGTCTATGACTAATCATAGCCATGGATGGCATCAACCCATATTCCCTCCAAAACACCAACTGTTATTTTTGGCCTGTAGTAGTGATCAATAACAATATCCCCCCATCGTTGTTTGTGAAGAATTAACATCTTATGTTGGCTCTCATAGTCCCTGGTATAAGATAAGTGAAGAATATGAATGATCACCTACAACTATAAGGTACCAAATCTATTATATTAGTATAAAAGAGAAATAGTGCAGAGAATAACATCGAGATATCAATAGAAGACGAAAATACTACATAGATAACAACGAAAAAACAAATTATATGGAACCACAACACCATAATTATACCTTTATTCATAAGAAAAAATGTTCACTTGCCTCTTCGAGGGGGAAACCTCCAACATAGCAGATCTCTATTACAATAATTCTCAAGACAAACGTCTCATACCCTCTACTCCTATTTATACTAAATCTATCTATCCAAAAGAACAATGTAGAGGAATATCCTTATAGAAGCAGAAGCTTCTATTAGGTATTCTTACATTTGACTTATTCTTCCTTATTTCTAGGCCTTATTAATCTTGGTGATGCAGCCGCACTCCTCGGAGCACGCCCGCTCCCTCAGGATCTTATTTCTCCTCGGCCCAAAGAACCAAATGTTCTTCTAATTCCCTATCGAGAATTCTTCACCCACAGATTCTCTTCACTCGATCCCCCTTCCTTTATTTATCGGAGGATCAGAACTCACGGCTTCACAAGTTCAATGTCTGTCCCAGAGCTCTCGAATCCCCGAGACCCGATGGCCAGTCAACGCTGGCTTTATCTTGCCCTGTCGGGACTTCCGCTTTGTCGGGGTTTTCCTTATCGGGATATCGCTTCTTGCGATATCAAACACTTTGATTTACCGACTCCCGATACCCGACATGACGAAACTCCGATGCACACATGTGGTTCAACCTTTCCATTTCCCGACGCTTCTATCGGGATTTCAGAATTCGCGGGATCGCGAATCCTGATGTCGATGGACTCGGGACTTTCCTTTTCCCAATCCCCGATATGGTGCACCACCTGTCTTCCACTAACTCTGGCTGTGGCCCCACACAACCCTCCCGTCGGAATATCGCGTTTCACGATTCCAAGTTACAAGGGTTTCTTACCTTCAGAATCCCCGATGCTCTGAACTCCGACTCCTCGGAATCTCCTGACACGCGTCCCTACCGATGGAAGGCTCTAGGCTTATCGGGATATCGTGGATCGTGATATCGCAATTCCCATTGCAACAACTTGGTGCTTCGACTCGTGATTCCCTGATATGCGATGTCACGTGTAGATCCGACGGCTCCTGTGGTATGGATCGACGGCTATACCCCTCCTGAGCTTGAACACTTTCCACACCTGTGCCGATAACTTCTCTGCACCTCCACGAGATCCAATGTTCCTCGGAACTTCGCGAAATCTCCTAGAGGATTTTCACCCATCCGTCCTTTCCTTCGTAAGTTCACGGGATGACTAAATGTCTCCTCACGAGACTTGCTCGCCTGCTTGTAGACCTGCGACACCTCTTATGAACCTTCGATAGAACCTCTCTCACACTTATCCTTCAGTGAATTTGAAGGCCTACTCCTCCTGAGCTTTCCACGACTTCAGCCTTCTTGGAAACCTCTTGCACGCACTCCTTGCGGAAACCCTTCAACCTTGACTGAGTGTTGAAGTCTCTCGACTTTGCGCACTCCTGCAGTAGCAGTCTTTCAGTTTCTTACTCATGTTCGCAACCTTGAGACTTCCTTCATCCTACGCACTCTTTGCACAACTTTTGTGCCCCAACTGCACCTTCGAGGAAATGAGAACAAAATTTATCTCTAATTGAACCCTTCTGTCAACGCACTCCTTGCAGACAAATTCGACTGCACTCCTTGCAGGAATCCTCTGGTTCAATTAGAGAAACAATTGAAACTCATTCACCCACCCTCTCAGACTTCAATCCAACCATGGAATCACATACACAACATATAAAAGAAAATGTATGACAGGAAGCAAACATTCAGGAGCATAACATCAATTACACAGAGAAACAACACAAACCATGAATTTGAATCAAAGCTTTCTTCTATTAATTCAAATGCATGTACATGGGTGTTCTTCATACAATTCTCTGTCTTCTCTTCTTCCTGTTTCTGAATTGATAATGTTACAACATACAAATGAGGGTGTCTATATCAGTTTTCCCTCCTCCTTCTAAGACTGTCTAATCTATGAATTGAATTCCTATATACCTACATTAACTAGATTAAATGTCGTCTGTCTACTAAAGGACAAGATCTATCCGCTCAAGGTCCATTTACAATGTACAAAGGTGCCTCCTCTTAAATGAGTCATTTAAGATCTGCGCAATAGTTCCAAAGCATTTTTCAAAATTTGTGTTGGCTTGTCCAGCTGTCCTTCGCTTCCGCGCTGGCTCGCTTGATGAGTTGGCGATGCTCCTGCATCATACTCCTCGGCTTGAAAAATTTCATGGGCTCCCATCCATGAGCTCCTGCACGGTATGGCCATGCTTCTATATTTCCGCTCCAGTCTCCTAGCTGGCATCTTCCACTGGGTGGTTCTTCCATTTGACCAGATACTCGAAGTATTTCTTCCTCCTGGTCTTCTTACCCACTCTCTTGTCCAGTATGCATTCCATCTGTGGCTTCTCTGCAACTGGAATTTGCTTCATCCACTAGATCACTGGTTGCTCATCGCTTCCTGCCCCTGCTTCATCATCTTTATATGGATATAAATCCGAAACATTGAATATCGGAGATATTCCGATCCCATCCGACAACTCAATATCATAAGCATTTTCTCCGAATTTTCTCATGACCTTGCATGGTCCGATTTTCTTCATCTTCAGCTTATTGTATGTTCCCCTCGGGAACCTTTCTTTTCTCAAATATGCCAAAACCAGATCACCAACTTCGAACTGAAGTTGTCTCTTCCGCTGGTCAACTCTGCGCTTGTATTCCTGACTTGATTTCAGTAGTCGCTCCTTCACCCTACTATGAAGTTCTTTCATCGCCTCAGCGGATTCCTCTGCACTCGTGCTGCTAGTCGCAATCTATTCTGAATCCCTCAATTCAGAAACTCCTCTCGGCTGCACGCCATACACAATCTGGAATGGACTTCTTCCCATACTCCGATTCACTGAATCATTATATGCGAATTCTGCTTGTGGCAATATGCTATCCCAGCTGCTATGGTGCTCTGTCACCAAGATCCTCAGCAAGTCTCCCAGACTTCTGTTGACCACTTCTGTCTGTCCATCCATCTGAGGATGATAAGAAGAACTAAACGCCAAGTTAGTTCCCAGCTTCTTCCATAAGGTCCTCCAAAAATTCTCTATGAATTTTGTGTCTCTGTCCGAAACTATTCTTTTCGGCAACCCATGAAGTCAAATGATCTCCTTGAAAAACAGATTTGCGATATGAGTCACATCGTTGGTTTTCTGGCATGGGATAAAATGTGTCATCTTGGAAAACCTGTCCACTACTACAAAGACGGAATCAAATCCTCTTTGCATCCTTGGCAACCCCAATACGAAATCCATGCTAATCGCATCCCATGGTATTTCTGGTATGGGCAATGGCTGATAAAAACCTGCATTCTGCTTTTTCCCCTTCGAATGCTGGCAAACACTACATCTGTCTACAAATCTCTTGACCTTTGATCGCATCCCTGGCCAAAAATACGACTCATTCAACTTCATGAATGTTTTCTCATGGCCAAAATGTCCTGCTAATCCTCTGTTGTGTTTCTCCTTTAACAAGTTCTCCCTCATGGAGAAATTTGGAATACACTGTTGATTGCCTCTGAATAGCAATCCCTCCTGGATCATATAATCTATCCAAGGGATTCTGTCTCTGAGAACTGGATTCTCAGCTACTTCATACGCTTCCGCAAAATTTGCATCTCCTGCGTACATGTCCCTGAGATTTTCAAAACCCAATGTTTTGACTCGGAATTCCTGCAGCAACAAACACTTCCTGCTCAAAGCATCAACAACTTTGTTAGCAGTACCCGAAATATTCTTAATCACAAATGTGAAATTCTACATATACTCTACCCATTTTGCATGTTTCTGATTCAACTTCTCCCGTTGAGTCACAAACTGCAATGCATGATTATCACTGTACAATACAAATTCTTTTGGGATCAAGTAATGCCTCCATTTCTTCAACACCTGAATGATGGTATAGAATTCCTTATCATACGTGGAGTACTTTAGTTTCGCGTCATCCAGTTTCTCACTGAAATATGCAACTGTTCTGTCCTCCGTACTCAAGACCGCTCCTATGGGAAACCCGCTTGCATCACATTTCACCTGAAATGTTTTCTAGAAATCTGGCAACACCAACATTGGTCGTTCTGTGATTTTCCGCTTCAACAGATTGAAGCTCTCCTCAGCCTCTGTTGTCCAGTGAAAAGACTTATGCCGCTTCTTCACTGTATCCATCATCGTTGCGCTAATTCCACTGAAATTCCTGATGAATTTTCGGTAGAAACTAGCCAAACCATGAAAACTTCTCACCTCGAAAATATTTCTCAGTGATGGCCAATTCTTGATCACTTCTACCTTATCTGGATCCATCCTCAATTCATTCGCCGAAATAACAAATCCCATATAAATGAGCTATGTTTTCATGAATGAATATTTCTTAATGTTTATCAACAGCTTCTCATGTTGTAGCTTCCTCATCAGAATGGCCAAATGTTTCAGATGTTTAGCCTCTAATTTACTGTAAATCAGTATATCATCCAGATATACGATGACAAATTTCCCAATGAATTCCTTCAGGGCTTCGTTCATCAACCTCATAAAGGTACTCGGCGCATTCGTCAAGCCAAACGACATGACTAACCATTCATACAGTCATATTGTCATTGATGGCAAAGGATGAGGCAAAGAAGGAAGAAGAGTTTTTCAGGTAAGAAGATCAGTGTATGGTTGAATTTTGGATGGGCATGTATGATTGTTGCAAGAGCGTCGCCGAGCCGTCATATCAGTAGAAGCTGCGAGGGAGATAAGCCATCGGGAATCGGAGTTTCGTGAGTCCCGTGAACAAGTGCATCAGACATCGTGAAATCGCAATATGCGATTTCCCGATAAAGCAGATAGTGTGTGGGACACCCTGGAGGACAGGTGGCAGGTCAAAGGCCCTTCGGAGGACCAACATATTGGGAATCGACAAATCGGTATTCTCGTGAACGAAGGATCGGGGAGGAAAACCCGACGCGGAATATGAACCGTCCATTTGGTGAGACGCGTGTCAGGAGCTGAGCCGGGAGGGCCAGGGTGTGAAGGGACACATCGAAGATTGGAGGATCGAGAATTCTGTAGGCATGTGCATGGTAACATCAAAAACGCCGAAACCCCGATGAGAGGTTTGACTGAGGTCATGTGTTGACGGTCATATGGGCCGAGGCCTATAGCCAGAAGGGCTAGTGTGTAGAAAGGGACGCATTGGCATCGGGGATCGGGACTTTGAAATGACAAAATCACTTGACATCAAAAACCCCAGAAAGATCAAGAGTCATCCATCTGGAAGGACGTGTGGCAAAGGATCGGGTGCCGTCGACACTTTGTCCATCGAGAAATCGGAGATCCCGGTGACAAGGGATTTGTGCATTGTGAAATCATGATCAGTGAAACCCCGATCAGTGGGGAACAACTGTCAGCACATCAGAGAAGGAGGACAGCGGCGTAGTGGAGAACAACTGTCAGTATAAAGGAGCGTCGGGATTTGGAC
>SNQJ01S0224028.1:0-14816 GCA_010110895.2 Picea sitchensis | reverse complement strand
TTATTCAATGAAGACGGATTACATCCTTATATAGGAAAAGACTCGACCGAGTCGGTTACATGCAAACCAAAGACAACTAGACTCTTAACTAAGAACTGACTCTTAACACGCCTACAACTGACTCTCACAACTGAACCTTATAATTGGTGCTTACAACTGGTGCTTACTCCATTATTTCCAAGTCAAACTTGCGCCATGCTTAATATATTAAGAGGATATGCAGCCATATGTGAAAGTCCACCAAGAACTACGCCTATACAGTGAAGATTTGGGCCTGGCTGGAGATTTAGCGATAGAATGGGAGATGTTCAGAAGAGCTTTGATTGATTCTGGAGTACAAATTTTAGACATACCAGATGTATTAAAGTGGATGGGTGGTGACTATTCTGGTCAGCTCATAGTTAAAACGTTTACAATGCCATAGCTACAAAGCTGTGGATTAAAACAATTGGAAGTTGGAGGAAGAAATTGTGGTTATGGAACTGTCCACAAAAAATAAACTCTTTGTTTGGTTAGTTATAGAAAATAAAATTCTCACATGGAAAAACTTTATGTAAAAGCAAATGGGAGACAACAAATCATCTATTTGTAAATTGCCCATTTATTATTTCTATCCGGGATAGAATTAAAGATGCTCAATCTCTCTCTTCAGGGTGAAATGGTGCATCAATTGATGAGTTCTTCAAAAACTGGAATGATCAGAATTTATTTTGTCCATCCTTGCCAGCCTTTATTTGTTGGTACATCTGGATAGAAATAAACTACTCCATCTTTGATTCACGTAATCCTTCCATTCAAAAGGTGGTGCACAAATCTCTAGGAGCAGTGGGCAGATCCAAAAAAAAGGTAAAAGAACATATCACTAGAGATTTTGTTGTTGCTACACCTGGTCAAAGAATTATTGGGTGGTTTGATGGGGATGCACAACAAAATGGTGATCAAAGTGGGGCTAGTGGGGTGTTAAAGATCAGTGAACAAACATCATATAGATGGACTTTAATTGTGGTCATGGAACAAACACAAGCGTTGAGCTTATGGAGGGATGTTCTTTACTAACCTTCGCATCTCAGCTTTCAATCTCTGATATTCTCGTCCTTGGAGACTCCAAAATAGTCATAGATTGGCTGAAGAGAAAAGACACTTTATAGGTTTGTCACCTTAGACTGATGGAAGGATAGGATATCTGATCTTATCAAGCTTTGAGGACTATATCCTTTGCCCATGTTTTCAGAGAATAAAATCAAGAGGCCGACAGTTTATCCAAACAGGCTCTCCAAAAGAAATTTGGGATCATTGCTTACTATCTATGTGAAGGGGACCATGAGGGCCCAACAATGTTTTTAAATTTATATTAGAAGTCATAAGAGATACCCACAGAGATTATATTATGTGTTTCTTTTTTAGAAGTCTTTTGTGTAGTAGTATGATCAGGTAATATGTTGCCTACTATATGTCAATGTAATTTTGATTCTCATAGGGTTTGTAGAAATTATTACAAGTCTCAATGTAGTTTGTGATGAAAACAGTCTAAAAAATCAAAGAAATTTTTAATATAAAACTCTAATATGTAAACAGATTATATTTCAATATAAATATAAAGTGAAATTTTATGTGAAAAAAAAAATTCCACAAATTATTAAATACTCATATAATTGTTGTCTGAAACCACTTTAAAAAAAACATGCATAAATGAGTAGCAAACTACCCATAATAGAAATCGCCCATTAAATAAAACGCGGATTTATAAAGTAACGCTTTCCTACAGTAGGAAGAGAAAAAATATCATTAATAAAGCAGGATAGGACATGCGAGCCGATTTATTGGTAAAATTGCATCCTTTCTGAAAGTTCTGGAATAGGACAACTATTTTTGCGAGAATAGCCAATTAAAGAGCACACATTTGAATGGATACATGGAAAAGTGCAGTGCGGTCTCTCTCTCAGCTGAAAATGTGAAAAAGGTTTATTGGTAAGGGCAGCTATCTATCGACCTCGGGACCCAGTAAGATGTGAAAGTCATATCATCTATGGCGGCCATTCAAGTTGAAGCAAGTTGCGTGGTGGTAATGGCGAACTGGCGAACCAGGTCCCTTGAGGGCGATCCAAGACCCCAGATATTTCATTACCGTGTAGCTCGCTCCTGAGGACCTCCTCTACCTGACAATGTTCCATCTTTCACTCCTTTTCTCGCAGTCGCCTCGCTTTTTTAGTGTTTTGTCCCTTGGTATGCTATCGAGCCGCTCCTTCCTATTTTCCTTTGTCTTCTAGTCCTGATAGAGACTGCTCCTTTTCATCATTGCCTTTGTCCGAGTCCCCCTGGCCACATTGCATCTACAGCCCTCTCTAGCCTTATTTCGAACCTCCCGACTGACTCTCCCCTCGTTCTGTGGGCCAGTAGCGGCCCCCCAGATCCTATTATAATGGACTCTTTGACCAAAGCTCTCATGCAACCATCTGACGAACTCTTATGGAAACAGGGGGGCTTATTCGATCATGTTGACTCCCTGGAAAAAAGGTGTCCATCTCTTCCCTCCGAGTCCCTCTCAAACTGTCCTTACACGTCCTCAGTTACCCCAGCTACGTCAGGCTTTTCTCCACTGACAAGAGATCCTGCCCCGAGACCTTCTCCACCTGCCTCCGACAGGCACCCCCTTATCTTTCCAAACAGGTTTCCCTCAACAGATGCTCATAGAGCCCCTACTTCCTCTCACCGTGCGGCTTCCTACGTTCGAAAGGAGTGGAAATCAAATAGGAGAACCAAGCGACTGGTGTTGGGTGATGGAGTAGGTTTAGAAAACCTCTGCAAGATGTCTGTTTGCGCTCTTGTTGGTCATATTTCTTACAAAATCTTGAATCCACACCCACTGGAGGACTGGATGAAGATTAATTGGTTTCCGCTTTTAGGATATTGTCCGGAAGTCTTATACCTCAAAAAAGGCTGGCTCGGCTTCTTATGCAGAGCTCCTGAAGATGCTACACAGATCTTATCTTCTTATGCAGAGCTCCTGAAGTAGCCTCATGCTTAAGTGCTGACGAATGGCCTTCAACCCAGAATCTGACTACTTTCAGCTCAGACATCTCTGGGTGTTGCTTCCGGGTCTACCTCTCCATTTCTGGAATGAAGAAGCCATCAAAGCTATAGGTGACTCTCTTGGTAGGTTCATTGTCCTCGACAGTTCTTCTCTCACAGGATCCTCAAGGAAACTGGGTAGGGTACTGGTTGAGATGGACCTATCGGTTGCACTGCCAGAGAATCTGGAGATTGAATGGAGAGGACGAAAGATCATCCAGACTCTGGACTATCTCGGGTTGCCTTTCCGCTGCAACAAATGCCGAGAAACTGGCCATCTTCGTCGATCTTGCCCTGGTAAGTCCTTGACATCACCCTCCGAGGAAGCTGATCTGCATCTTAACCCTCCTGAATATTTGGAGGCGGACCCATCTCTTGAGTCCGTGTTTAATCATCCCAACCCTCCCTCCCCTCCCCTACCTGGACAACCCGAACCACTTACAACTAAGATATTTCATCTGTGCCCTTCTCTTTTTAACTCCCTCACTGCTGCCGAAAAGGATACCATCAACAACTCTCTTTGGCTCTCTTCCCTTCGACCTGGTGCTCCCCCCCCATAAGTCGAGTTGTCACAGACCCCTGCATCAATGACCCAAACTCTTGTCAACTCCCCTCACACGAACTCCAATTCTACTCTCCTCCCTATCCCCTCCCTCCCTTTGCATCCTCTCCCTACCCCTTTACCGACCTGTCAACATAGTACTCCCACCCTTTCCTCTGATCCGATCGATTCACCAGCTGTTCCCCCTGGCTTTAGTTAGCCATTCGAAAGTGAGGGTTCTCTGTTGGCAGCGTTGAGTTCCTCGTCTACCCCCCAGTTCATCCCGGATCCGGCTTCTCAGCTTCATATCTACCGGGGAAATGAAATCATCTTACCTTCTACCGGTGTTGGTTCTTCATCTACTCAACATCCAGAAAAAGACAAAAAATCCTTTGCTTGGTCGCGTGGTTTGGGTGTAGATCTCTCTCCCCTCCAAACGAGAAGCTCCAGAAAGAAGAAGGAAGTCCTAAACTCGCAACAATCTGATCCTTCCGTCCCTGCACTTGATGGAAAGGCCCTTAGAGCTTTGAATGCCATAGCTCGTACAAAATAATGCTTGTGCTCTCTTTAAAATTACGAGGGATCGGAGGCACGCTCAAGACTGCAACCTTCCGCAAACTGCTAGAGCGCTCCTCTCCTGATGTAATCTTTCTCCAAGAAACTCTTTCGTCCGATCAAAATTCCAGAGCTCTTTTGCATTCTTTTCGCTCTTCATGGGTCTCAGCGGCCGTTACCTCTATTGGCAATTTTGGTGGCATGCTAGTAGCCTGGGACCCCAGATACTTTGACTTGGTTCCCTTTCTGACCTGTGGAGGTTTATTGCTGGTGGGCCGTTGTCTAGCTACCAACCAGGAGCTGGCTTTTCTTAATGTATACGGCCCCTGCCAAGACATATTACAATTTTGGTCTCAGCTCGCATCTAGTGGTATTCTGGATATACCAAACCTCATACTTGGAGGTGACTTAAACATCACACTCTCTTCTGATGAACACTAGGGAGGAACTATTCGCCTGGTTCAGATGCAGCCTTCTACAAAGACCTTTTCTCGTCCAAGAACCTTATTGACGTTTTGCCAACCATACTTGTTCCCACTTGGCGTAACAGGCGAACTGGGATCAAGGCTATTGCCAGACGCCTCGATCGTTTTTTAATTTCTGATAGTTTTATGTCCTCCACAGGCTTCCCAACCTCGTGGGTGGAACTTCCTTATTTTTCTGACCATGCTCCCGTTTTCCTAAAGCTGATCATCCCCCTCCGACATAATTCCTTCCCCTTCAAATTCAATCATCATTGGCTTCTCTCCGCCGATTATGTTGATCTTGTCCAAGCTGTATGGACAGACCTGTGTTTCCAAACCGAACTTAACCCACAACGGAAAATTGTTTGGAAGCTTAAGGTACTAAAGACCCGATCAAAATCCTGGTTTAAATGTAAAAAGGAATTGGAGGCGGCCCGTCTTATTAACCTGGAATCTGAGATCAAAAATCTCATTACTCTTTCATCCATTGTCGTCCTGTCTATGGAGGACTCAACTTCACTAAAATTGCTTGAAAGGAGTAGAAATTTCATTCTAATCGAAGAGGAAAAGTGTTGGAGGCTCCGCAGCCGAGCGACTTGGCTAAAGTGGGGAGACTCCAATACAAAAAAAATTCACAATTTAGCAAGTTTTAATAGAAACAAGAAACTTATCTGGTCTATTCAAAACGATCGGGCTGAGACTCTCCGTGGGCAAGAAGCTATCAAAGTGGAGGCTGTCGCCCACTTTGAACAATGCTTCAAAGCTAACAATTGTCAAAATCTTCCTGACAAACTTGCAAATGCTAGTCTTTATCCAAAGCTGGTATCAGCTACTGAAGCTACCGATCTCTATAAGCCTGTCACCCTTCCGGAACTCAAAGAAGTTTTGTTCCTTTTCAAAAAAGAGAGAAGTCCAGGGCTGGACGGCTGGACGACAGAGTTTTTCACCTACTTTTTCGATCTTGTTGGATCGGATCTCCTCCAGATGGTAGAGGACACTCGCATCAAAGGTAAGATCACAAAAAGTCTCAATTCCACCTTCCTAGTATTGATCCCTAAAGAAAACAATTATGTCTCCTTCAACGACTACAGAGCAATCTCCTTGTGTAATCTTATCTACAAGGTAGTTTCAAAAGTCATCTCCAACCGGATGAAGCCGTATCTGGAAAAAAGTCTATCAGCTGAACAACTAGGCTTTTTAAAAGGCAGAAGAATACAAGACGCCATCGGTGCTGCCCATGAGAGCATCCACTCCATCAAACGGAAAAATTTAAAGGCTTTAATCATGAAAATAGACCTCAAAAAGGCGTTTGACAGCATTGATTGGATTTATCTGAGGCTAGTCCTTCTCTCAGCGGGTTTTGGTGACAAGTTCACGGACTGGATCCTATCCTGTGTTTCTAGTGCAAATTTCGCGGTGTTGATTAATGGGGAGGCATCTAGTTTCTTCCAAAGTGAGAGAGGGCTCCGTCAGGGATGCCCACTCTCCCCTTACATTTTCATCTTAATTATGGAGAGCCTTAGCCTTCTCCTTGAAAAATTCATCCCCGATCACCAAATCTCTGGTATAAAGGTTTCAAGACTCAACAAAATTGTTCATCTCATGTTTGTTGACGACATTCTCCTAATGTCTTTAGTAGAACTTTCGGAGTGGCTGGTTATTTTGGACGTACTTCAACTTTTCTGTTCAATCACGGGTCTGTCCATAAACGCCTTAAAATCCACTGTGCATTATTGGGGTCTATCGGAGGCTGAGCTTTTGCTTTTCAAAGCGTCCATCCCCTTCTCTTTTTTCGATTTGAATGAAGGGTTTAGGTACTTGGGCTATCGGTTGAAGCCGGGAGCTTCCACCTCTGCAGATTGGAGCTGGCTTGTGGCTTTATTCGAAAGGAGAATAGGTTTTTGGGGTAATAAGTGGTTGTCCCTGGGTGGCCGTTTCATTCTTGTCAAATCGGTGCTGGAAGGTCTTGTTGTCTATTGGATGATACTTGAATGGATTCCAAACAAGATTATTATTTTTCTACGTAGGCTCGCTTTTAACTTCCTATGGAACGACCTTCCTGGAAAACGCAATTTTCATCTCTGCAGCTGGCAGTCTCTTTCTAGGCCCCGAAAAGCAGGGGGATGGGGACTCAAGGACCTATCTTTTTTCAACACGGCTCTTCTGGCTTGCTCTTTCTGGAGAGCGGTCACGCATGAAAGCATCTAGCACCGAGTCATTATGGATAAATATCTTGACTCCCGTCCCCTCCTCCATTGGCTACGAAAGACGTCACATGAACAGAGAAGGGCTTCACCCTTCTGGAAAGGCCTGACTTCCGCTTCACCTGTGATCTTACACTGGCTTCGCTGGATGCCCGAATCGGGTTGTGAGATCCTTCTTGGGAGAGATAAAATTATCGTTTTGGACAACCGATCGATCCTCTCCCCTCCTCTCAGAGTGCTGCCTTCTTCCTTAAATTTGGAGCATCTGTCACAGGTGAAAGTGGCTGCCCACATGTTCCCCCTCCCCGACCTTTGGATTCACAGCAGTGAGCTACAGCTGAGGGGTCCGTTGGCGTTGGAATGGGACGCCTTTACTAGTGCATTGAAGTCGGCCGACATCGCTCTAAATGGAGGGCAGGACACTCTCTTATGGGTCGGTGGAGATGCCTCGGGTCTTACTACTGTAAAAAAATGTTTATGCGGCCCTCTTACATCAACAGACAATGGTTGCGGATTCCCCGGGGCTCCTATCCGTTTGGCAGTGGTCGATTCCACTAAAGATACAACTTTTCTTTTGGCTCTGCGTGTAGGATAAAATCCTCACTTGGGAGGTGATTCGCAAGAGGGGTTGGCAAGGGTCCGGTCTCTGCGCCCTTTGCAACGGTGCTTATGAAGATATTCATCACCTCTTCATACACTGCGCCTTCACAACCAATATTTGGAATTTTTTAAAACAATATTACTTTCTCTCGTCTGACTGGAAAGGTGGCTCCTTCACTGATTGCTTCGTCTCTTGGATCTCGGATACATTGGCTCCGCATTCCCTGGCTGCCCATGTCTGCTGGCAGACTTGGAAAGAGCGCAACCTGGCGATTTTTGAGGGACGACCTCCCTCCCTGCAAGCGGTTCTCCATTGAATCTTATCCACCTTCCATTTGCAGCAGACTTCTGTAAAAACCATCCAAATCAAAGCACGGGACTATTTGATAGCTGAAGGATCCACATTAGTTTGCTTTGACAATGCAGCACATTCAAACGGTCTTTGCTGTGGGGCGAGGGGCACCTTCAAATCACACCCATCGAGGATCACTAAATGGTTCCTAAATTGCGGTGTGGGTTCAAACACCAAAGCCAAACTTATGGGATTGTGGGCTTCCCTCACCCTTGCGTCTTGTTGGTATTTAAACCACCTTCTTGTTTTAGGTGACTCGAGAGTAATAATTGATTGGATTAATCACAAATTCAATCTCCATTCAATCCACATTGAAGGCTGGAAGCAAAAAACAAGGGAGCTTTCCAATTTATTCACCGACATAAACTTCCAGCATATATCCAGATCCCATAAAACAGAGGCAGACGCACTCTCAAAGCGGGATCTTGGCGAAGTGATTGGGAGGCTCTCGGTTTTCCATTGTGAAAAAGGGAAAGAAAGCTCTATCACCTCCTTCAACATTTTTGAATGATATGAATATCCCCGGTCTTTCGATTGACAACTTTGTAATATTGGCTTGATAGCTTCTCCAAAGAATCCACTAGCTAGAGTGGCCTTCTTTTTTCCCCCCTTTGAAATTCTGTGGTAATTTCTTGAATTGGTTCTTTCTTGGCTATCGTTGATTATGCGCCCCTAGCTCGCTGATGATTTTGTAAACAAGTTTATACACTATATAAATTTGAGAAAAACTTTTTCTTGGAAAGAGCACATTCATTATAAATGGTTTTGACACGTTTATCATAAAAGGTTTGTATGGGCTTTAAAATATGTAATATGTATTGTTTATGTATTGTTAATTGGATAATAAAATTTTAATAGTTTTTTTTATTGGGTTTAGTTTTGGTAGTTGTTAGGGATAATTAAATTAATGATAATTAAATTAATTAAGAAATTAGAAATATTATTAAATTATTAATTATTATTACTTTGAATATTATGTAAGATTTGAAAATATTTATATATTTAATAAATATAGTAAATTATAATATTATTATTAATATAAATATATTTGAATTTTTTATTAATAATTATTAATGAAATATTATTAAATTATTAATTATTATTATTTTAAATATTTTGAATATTTTGTAAGATTTGAAAATATTTATATATTTAATAAATATAGTAAATTATAATTAATTTATACCACTTTAATTATATTGTTTATTCTCTACAAATGTGAAGTTTAGGCATGTAGTATTTATCATGAAAATCAGAATAAAATTGAGAAAATCCAAAAATATGTAACTTGTAATTATAAAATTAAATATAACACTCTTTATACCATCTTCTTAATTGAAGGTGGATGTATTTCTATGTACTATAAATTCATGATTAGAGATTTAAATTATAAACATAAATTGTTGGAGTTCAACAAATATATACTCCATATATTATTATTAAGATGTTTTGTTAACTCACTTGGTTAAAAGTTGCTTTATTAAGTAAAATGTCTTTACCTCCCTTTTAGACATTTCATATTTCCATCTTTTTTGACATCCCATAAAAAGGCTAACGTGTTGTCCTATTTACTTATACACAAATGATATGGTTCTCTTTGCAAAAACTTAGATTTCTACACCAATTCTACAAAAACAATGAACTAGTCATATATAAAAAACTTAAATCTAATAAAATAATTTATGCTCTTGTTTTGTAGGGTGATAACACTCTTGAAGTGGTGCAATCTTATAATTATTTAGGCAAAATTTTCAATTCTCATTTGAAGTGGAACCACAATGTCAAAAATAAAATAATTCATGGCTGAAAAGCTTATTACAATGTTGAAAACAAATATAGAAATGTTGAGCTTTAAGACTAATGTAACAAAATAATTAATTTACACCACTTTAATTATATTGCTTATTCTCTACAAATGTGAAGTTTAGGCATGTAATATCTATCATGAAAATAGGAATAAAATTGAGAAAATCCAAAAATATGTAACTTATAATTTTAAAATTAAATACAACACTCCTTACACCATCTTCTTAATTGAAGGTGGATGTACTTCTATGTACTATAAATCCATGATTACAGATTTAAATTATAAACATAAATTGGTGGAGTTCAACAAATATATACTAAAAGGGTATTCTTTCAAAAATCAGGAAGATGTTAACCTACGCTGCATCTAGGGTTCACCGCTGAAACCTAAAACTTGTCGCCTTCTCTTCCTTTGCCGCGACCATGAAGGCCGAGGGAGGAGCGCCCCCCATCCCCCTCCTACAGTTCAATTACAAGAAAGGAGCATGACTCCACTCACTTCAAACGCCTGACCTTCGAACTCCCGGAGGGCATGCAACAATTAATCTGGGAGGACGAAATGTCGAAGGAAAAATCGATGGACATCGACCCGGAAACTAGTCAACCAAGAACTAAACTCACTTGGGAACCCGGAAAATGCATCTCATAAACCCCGATAGCTCCCAAATATACCATCATCTCTCCAATAATCGAGGATCAAAAACAATACATGAGAGGTTTTGCCCTGATAGGCAAATTCCTGGGGCTATGGCCTTTCGAAAAAGACCTGGTCAAATGGATTCAACATTGGTGGAAACCCAAGGGGCACTATGATCTCCAACTAGGATCAAAAGGCTTCTTCACAATCATATTGCATAACCTGGAGGACAGAAATCGAATCTTCGAAGGGGGCTCGTACTTCTATAACTCGGTAGGCCTTTTTCTTTGATTTTGGATGGAGAGATTCAGCCCATAAAAGAAAGACTTCACCCACGCCTCAGTTTGGTTGCGGTTATATTCGCTCCCACAAGAATTTTGGCTGGAGGAGATCCTCATAGGAATTGGAAACACCATCGACAGCTATGTCAAAGCCTCGGAGGCAACCAAGCAACGAAGGTACACTGCTTATGCTCGCATTTGTGTCTATTTAAATATTTCGAAACCCCTTCCCGAAGCCATTATCCTGGATTACCAGGATGACGAATGGTCCCAAACCCTAGATTATGAGCACATCCCCTTTCATTGCCGCAAGTGTCATGAGCATGGACATCTATTCTGCGAATGCCCTCTAAATAACCCCCCTAAGCCATCTCAGGAAGATTCTGACAAGTCCAAGGATGGCTTCACCCAGGTCACGGGTTGCCGAAAGCACCAAGACAAGAGGGCACCTCTCCAGCCCCCCCTCGGACCTCCTACCAAGAACTCTTTGGCGCCCTTCAAACCCCGTTGGATACCCCCTCTCCTTCTACCAACCCTCTGATAACCCCTGCAACCGGTCAAACCAATGCTATTCATGATCCCCTTGCCCAATCATCCTCTCAACCACTAGTCATGACGCCCACTCTTCCAACCACTCTCGGCCCGAAAATGGGTGATCCAGACATGTACCTGGAGGATCAAGAGCTGGCAGGCATCGATATGGCGCATATGGAGCAAGCTTATCGTAAGAAACAACTATACACCATACCACTCGACCAGCTGTGCAAGGTGCACAAAGACTTTCTCAATTCTTCGGCAGGAGGTTCAACCTAAGCCAGCACAAACCCGAGAATACAAAAAGAAACCTCAAAGGAGCAATGCAAGCCTACAAAAGAGGAGAAAAAGAGAGGCAGGAAACCGAAACACCAACTCATTCAAGATGTCGGTAACTTCCTGGTCAACTCAGATCAAATTCATTTGATCTCAGACAGCTTCCCTCCCCTCCAACCCCCATCATCCTCATGAAGATACTATCTTGGAACATAAGGGGTCTTAATGCAAAGAATAAACAAGTTTTGCTCAAAGAAAGAACCAAGAAGTATCAACCAGACAAAATCCTCCTATAGGAATCAGAATGTGTGGGAGTAGAAGCACATACCACTCTTCAAATATATTGGACACATGCCCAACATGTGGAAGTGGATGCCAGAGGGGCAGCTGGAGGTCTTGCAATTCTCTTGAATCCAACAACAGTTCTACTTGACAACTTTTTTACCTCCAAATGGACCAACACCGCCTCCTTTTGCCTCATTGGCTCGAACAAACAAGGCTACATCACAAACGTTTATGGACCCCCCAAACCAAGGGACAAGGAAGCCTTCCTGCAACACCCGGAATGGGTTGTAGAACACTTAGGCCCCCAACGGTGGATCCTCGAGGGAGACTTCAATATGATCATAGGGCTGGAGGATAAAATGGGGGCCATCGCTCTCTGGGAAATGACAGTATGTTCTTCAACCGCACCATAGGCCTACTGAACCTCATAGACGTCGAAATAGACAATGGGTTGTTCACTTGGTCCAACAGACGCTCGGGGACCCAAAACATTTCCAGCAAACTAGATCGCTTCCTAATTTTAGAAGCCATTATGATGGACGGTTTAGCTTGGAATGCCACAGTTATAGACACTCCAGGATCAGATCACTGGACAATACTACTAACTCTCAACGTTACTGGCACCCCTGGCAGAAAACCTTTCTGCTTTGAAAAATTCTGTTTGACACACCCATATTTCCAAACAAACATAAAGACATGGTGAGAGGAGGCAGCTATCCAAACAGGGACCCCGATGTATCGGTTCCAACAAAGGCTAAAAAACCTCAAACAACACATAAAATCTTGGAATAAGTCCACCTTTGGCAATATTTTCCAATCACAAGAGCATCTAAAACAACAAATGCAGACACTCCAATAGCAGATCCGAACACAGGACCTAACGGAAGACTGCAAAACACAGGAAACACTCCTAAACAACCAGATTGTAGAAAGAAGAGCGCAGGAAGAAGTACTTTGGAGACAAAAATCTCGCATCCAATGGCTGAAAGAGGGGGAAATAAACACAAAATTCTTCCACAGATCCATGGTCCAGCGGCGCCAAACTAATCATATCACCCACCTAGTCTTGGTCTGAGGTATAGAAATTCAACAACATGCTGATATGGAAAGGGAATTGCTTTCATACTACCAAACTCTTCTTACGGAATCCCTAGCAGATCACTCGCAGGCCATCGAGTCCATCCTAAAAAACATTCCCAAGGAAGTCACCAAAGATAAAAGTGAAGCCCTTATGAGACCAATCACTTAGGAGGAGGTCGATCAATATCTTAAGGCTACCCCGCTAGGAAAAGCTCCTGGGCTAGACGGCTTCACTTTAGAATTTTTCACTACTATTGGGGTATCATCCGTGAAGATGTCTGGGAAATCATCGAGGACTCCAAAAAATACGGAAAGGTCCTCCAAGCCCACAATCCAACCTTTCTCACCCTCATACCTAAGGAAACCAACACCACTTCTCCCTCGCACTTCAGGACCATAGCCCTTTGCAATGTCATATACAAACTCCTAACAAAGATCATTGCAACCCGCCTTAAGCCCATTCTACCATTCTTAATCTTCCCAGAAAAATCCGACTATGTGGAAGGTAGACAAATCCTGGACAACGTGATCCTGGATCATGAAGTTATCCAGTCCCTTCACTCTACCAAAACTCAAGGTATGCTCCTAAAACTAGATCTCTCTAAAGATTTTGATAAATTGAGCTACAACTACTTAAGATCATCTCTCCTAGTCTTTGGCTTTGATCCCACTTGGGTCTCTTGGATAGTCAATCTCACCTCTTCAGCACTGTTTTCCATACTCATCAATGGTGTCCCCTCCAAACCTTTCTCTCCCTCAAGAGGCATAAGACAAGGGGACCCACTCTCGGCCTTCCTCTTCATCCTAATGGAAGAAGGGCTCAACCACACTCTCAAAGAATCCATCAAGGACAACTCTCTCTCTGGCCTCACTCCCCATGGCATTTCTCCCCCCATATCGCACAACCAATTTGTAGATGATATACTTATTATGGGATAGTCCACAGCCAAAGAATCCCTGCGCTTCAGATCTATCATTGACCTCTTATGCGAAGCTTCAGGCATGGAGGTGAATTTATTCAAATCCCAAGTATTCTTCTTCAACACACCTTTGGAAATCCAAAACCATCTCACTCTCATCCCGGGCTTCACCCGCAACGTCCTCCCCTCTTTCTACCTGGGCATCCCCCTCATTGACAACCCACTCAAAAATTCATCCTGGGACTTCTTACTGTCCAGCTTCAGAAAGAGACTTTCCCTTTGGAACTTTCACTCCCTCAATCTACCTAGGTGCCTCATCCTCCTTAAATCAGTCCTTCAAGCTCTCCTGGTCTACATCTTCTCAGCCTTGGTGGCCCCAAATTTTATCCTTAACACCTTAAGAACACTTCAAAGAAGCTTTCTGTGGAAAGGAAATAAAGAAGGATGCAAAATATCCCTGGTAAGCTGGAAAAAAGTCTGCAATCCAAAAAAAGTAGGAGGCCTCGGTCTCCGGGACCCAGCCGATCTCAACAAGGTCCTGAGTGCTAAAATCTGGTGGAGATGGTTAAAGAGACCACAATATCTTTGGGCACGACTGTGGAGGAATAAAGACAGCCCCACAATCACCGAAAGAGAGCTCATCAGATGGAATGGTCAAAGCCCAGGGTCTCTTATCTGGAATGCGACCAGGAACAATCGCGGACTTATCACAAACCATTCATTCTAGGAACTGCGAAGTGGATCCTCGACTTAGTTCTGGAGCGACTCGTGGAAACAAATCCCAGCCCTGAACATAGATCCGACTCTCAGCAACCTCATCCCTCTCACAACCATCGCTAGACTCCACAAAGTGATCGACTTCTGGAATCCTTTCGACCCAAGGGAAATATGGCGTACTTGGAAAACCTCCCACGAGAACCTGGACATTCCCCTAGAGTTCAACCTCCATCCCTTGCAATAGCATCTTGCCTCAAGGAAAATTTTAAGTCAACAAGGGGAGGACATGCTTAGATGGGGAAACTCCACCACAGGAGCCTTCAACATCTCATAATCTTACTGCATAAAAGAGGGTCACAAAACCTTACCTCGAGAGGAGGTTTGGGGGAAAATTTTGGACATGAAATCCTGGTCGAAAATCAGTAGCTTCCTTTGGTTAGTGGCCCACAACAACATCCTTACCTAGGATAATTTAAGAAAAATGGGTTTCATTGG
>SNQJ01S0224027.1:1111-14816 GCA_010110895.2 Picea sitchensis | reverse complement strand
TCATTTAACTCCTCCACCAAACGCTACATCAACATAAACACATAAATTATGTTTTAGTTATATGTTCTAATTCTTCATTAAAATTATTATATCAATGAGATGTTATGTTTATCTTGAAAAAAATTTATATAAATTTGTTCCATTTTAAGGAAAAAATATTTGTTCACTTAACTACAAGTTAAAATGTTAAGCCCTATCATTCTCAAGAAATTAAAGGTAATTCCTTTTCTTCAAGTAATAATGGACCATAATATTCGAGAATTCACGTACGAATGGCATGTTGAGTTGGATGAATCAACTCACATCTACATAGATTTGTATTTTTATCAAGTGTATGGAAGTTCTATTAACATCATGGCATGGCCATGTCTACATATATGATTAATGAAGAAATTGTGTCCAAATGTAGGTAGTTGATAATAAAAATTGTTTTCACTAGTGACCTTTTTATTAGTTGTTATCGACTAGAGTTAAGGAAAAATAGAGATATTAATGAAATATCATGTGCAAAAAAGGAAAAAGAGAGACATTAATGATGAAATAGCATGTGCAAAAAAGGTTGGGTTTTACTATTATATGACAAATTCAATAGATCAGGGACACATAAAGCAAGTGATTTAAAAAATGGTATTATTGTTGTCTTAAGAAAGAGGTTTCTAGCAAAAACAACATCCTTCGTATTACATTTGATGAATATGACAAACAATATCATTGATATTCATCATGAAAATAATATAACATTTCTTAGAAGAGCATGTATTAAAAATTTAGAAAAGGATATAATTGTATCTTTTCAAGTCCTTGGAAGCAAGTCCTTCAAAGGTCATGATGTAGAAGGTTAATAAAATCTATGAAAAACAAGCAGGGTTGCAGAGCAACAAGTCCCTGCCAAGAAGACAACTGTGTTTCTTTTCCATAATGGGTAGGGATTTGCTGCACTTCCTAAACCTAAAACCTAATAATTGATTCAATCACGTACCAACAATAATGCCAATAAGCCAACGCATCTACTGCATAGAGATTATGGTTATATTGTGATTCAAACAACGTATGGCCCAACTGATCTGTCAGACCAACGATCAATGAAATAAAGAAGAAGCCCAGACATTGCCATAGGGGTGCAATTGGAGTCGATTTATAACACCATATTTATGGAGCAAGGAACCCATTGAATCTACAGAATGAATGTGGCTTATACAATGTGCCACACAATCGATTGAAGGAACCAATAATACTGATAAGAGTCGAAATTAAAGGCTTTATTGTGTTTGATAGTTCTTTTTGTCGATTTATTATTTCTCGATCCTTTAGCCTTGGCTGTAGATCCTCGAGGAAAGAGAGGAAGACGATTTATTTAACGTGTGGTGGAATAAATCTTCATGAGTTTTTCCTTTGGATTTTCTTTTATGTATATTTCTTTAGTAGAATGTTTGGAAGATATAGAATTGTAGGGTTTTTTCGATTCTCTTGTATTGAAAATTGAGAGAGCTCTGATTATTTGGTTGTGGAAAGGAAAGATTTGGTTATGAAGTTTTGGGGAAGAAAATGAAACAGATCCTTTCATAGAAAATAAAAATAAAAGGCTTTAGCTAACCAGGGAGAGATTGATGGAGGTTTCAATAGATTTTTTGAAAAGGCTTTATTGTGTATATTGTAATTGATTTAGGAATTAATTAATGGTATTTTGGTTGAAGTTTTAAAAGACAATTTAATCAAAATAAAATACATCGGCCTTATATTATAAAATTAATAAAATATGCACCAGAAAGCATCCATATAAAATTAATAAAATACGCGTTAAAGTTTATTCCACTGACATTTGCTGTTGAGAATGGAAACATGTGGATGGTGCTGGAAATGGCTGCTAGTAATGATACGTGCGCTTGCACACTTGCAGGACAGATGGATGTCTGCAAAAAAGTACATATTGATCTCCATGCACAATGCTTTAGCCAACTTTAAGGAGAACCATGAACAATGATCGATTCTCGAGGCCCCTCCTTTTGCAGATTTATCATCCTGAATCCCCAAGAGATATTGTTGCTTGCTGCTCCTCAGTCTGAGTAGGTAGATTAAACACAATGGTGATAGAAAAATGGATCAAAAGAGTGTATACGCACTATGGGCGGGGTGAATGACGTATAAATCAATAGGCGTAAATACCGAATGGCGCATAAACTTTTATCTCTCTCAGACAGTACTGTAAATCAAAAGGGGTGTAATAAATATCCCATCCTGCTCCTGGATCGATCAAACTGAGCCCCTATCAAAGTGGTATATGGCTATTAAGACGTCCCGAGACTGGAAAAGAAAATGAAATTCATGGAACCGACAGAAAGAAGATGAAACTCAATGTTTCTAAAGTTTCATCTTTTCGTCTGATCGTCTTGCGCCGCTTTCAAAATGGGATGACTATTTTATGGACATGATAGCAGGTTACACGGTGATGGAAGTCTTGTCCCATTTGTTAGCACTAGAAGTCACCTCCCGATTGCAGAGGAGGTAAGTCGAGTACCCATGAGAGTTTAGGTGGATGTTGGTTAATATGGATGGAGGTCAATGTCCAAAACTCAAAACATGAATGATGTTCAACACAGAACTTGACATGAAATGCATAGGGAAGTGAGGGCCACAACTAACTTCAGTCAGTGAATTGAGTTTAAGTGTGAGCAGAGGGAAGACTTAGTAAGAAAAGTGAACAAGACTGCTATGGGCATCGGGCCTTCAAGCAGTTTGGAGAAGAAAAACTCAGACTCAAGATTACTCTTAAGCTCAAGTTTTAAACACTGAAATATGTCCAAACAACACATTCATAACAACACAATGATCAAACCTACATCACCATGCAGCTACATCAACTCGAATGGATCCTCCATGCCCGAGCCATTCAGTGTAAGAGGGAAAAAGATCACAAGGAATCTGACTAAAACTGGTCACGATACCGCTGCAATGAAACCTACATTACAACACCATAACAACCCTCGACTAGAACCTCCATGCCCGAGTGTTTTAGCACAGTTTTTACAAAGAGATGAAAAGAGGCTGATTTCTATTAATTTGAAAGTCTCAAATCTGATACATAACCAGAGAACAGTTTTGGCATCAAAACATTACAAAATAGGGAGCTCTGCTCAACCAATTGACGACCATAAAAAAAATCAAAAATACATATTTATACTTAGAACTGGCTCCAATTGCCTGAGGCGTGATCATGTCATGCGTTAAATTCTTTGCATCGACAAGCCTCACTGTCAGGCTAAGCATGCAGACACTATTGAGACTGTCCATGCAGTCTTCTATCAGACACGATTTCTGTCAATCTGGGCTGACAACCTGCCTTCATGGTTGGTCCTTTTGCTGGCCTTCTATTTATGGAAGGAGACGATGTCTCAACCACCTCACCAGATTCCATTAACTTTTACCTGGAGCTAAAGATATGGCGACATGTGGCTCCTGGATCAACGACTAAGATCCCTTCGGGTCTCCGGGCTCCGGGAAAAACAAGACTCAAATCTCACTTTTTCCCCTTCTCTTTCCTCCGGAGCTCTAGATATGGCATCGTGTGTCCATTTGAATCAGACGACTGAGACATACTTTGGGATTTCATGCACTTCGACGCTTCGGGCCTTCGAGACTTTGGGTGCTTCGAGACTTCGGGCACTTCGATGCTTTTTACTTGGAAAATCCTGCAATGACTTTCTTCGCAGCCTGGATCTAGCGCCACGCGTCTCTTCGGATCGGACGACTCATGCTCACTTCGGGTTTCGAGACTTTGGACCTTTTGACAAACAAATTTAACAATATTTCGAACCCCCAATTCCCGTGAACCGCCAATCTGATATTCTTAGGAATGTCCACCGTTGAAGCTGATCTCGCCTGCTGCTTGCATTTCGAGCCCGAAATGTACTACTTTGAACGCTACGCTTTGACGTTTCTTGTGCAGGCCATGAACTTGGACAACCTACTGCCCATGACAACTACATGTGATAACATTTGGCTCCACATGGGATGGCATTCTCCCTGTGAGTTGCCAAGAACAAGCAATTCCAGTCGCCTTATGCATTGGGCTATGGAGGCATGCTAAAAAAACATCCCAATGAGGAGTACATGCCGCCAAGAATACTATTCTAAAAATGAAAGCAAAAGAAAAGGGATCCACATGAGCTTATTTATGTACACTCCTAGACTAATGATTTTTACACAGTGCTAGGTGAAAGCAAACTTCCACCATAGCCATTCCAGTAGCTTCCTAACTGGAAGACCATTTACTCTGTCAGTGATTGATAACAGATAATGTAATCATGACATCAGAACGATTACATCCTTCAACTTTCCTCTAGATGGAAATGGTGGGATAAGACTTGGAGGCGTCAAATCATGGAGGAAAAGCAACTCCATGTACTCCCTTACAGGTTCATAGAACGAGTGACGAGATTCGCTGGGTTGGTGACATAAAACATGCTCTGTCACATAGCTTCCCAGACACGGTTGGATATCTCTGGTAATCTCAGGTGAGTGAATGACTAATGAAGGCTGATTGATCCTAGGTGATGGTTTCTCACTTACAGGCTCGGGGCGGGATATAAACTGCACCTTTGGCTCTTCCTCTTCATGGATCTCCCAAGGATCAAAGTCGTAATCATCATAAATAAGACCCATGGGAAAGCTTTGCTCTTGGTCTTTTGCAGGCCCAAGATGACTGATTTCCATACGATGTTTTTCCTTAATGTATAAAGGAAAGGCTCTGTTGCATGCTCTTTGAAATCCTTCATATCCATCTTAGAATCTGATTCATAGCTGTCATACACACGCTGGCTTCTCACTGAGTCATCAAAATATGATGCAAGGATCTACTTCTCTTCATCTGAATACAAAACTATTTCTTCGCTTGAATATGAGACAACAGTTGCATCAGGGGAGGAATTTGCTACCTCTATGGCTATGCAATCATCAACCTCACCATCATGAGTAGGGATTCCAAGAACATCTACTCCTAGGACTGGAAACTCCTCTGTGCTTTCTTCAAAAGAGCAATGAACACGATCTGCCTTCAATTTATCCATCCTTCTAGAAAGTGACCTCGCCAGCCACGCCAACTCAGCCAGGGCATCTTCTTCCCCCTCGCAGCCTTCCTCCTCACAACTTTCATAGCTTTCATCCTCACAACTTTCATAGCTTTCATCCTCACAACTTCCATTCTCACAACTTTCATTTGAAACAGTCATACCTTGAACACAATCTTTATATTCTTCACAACAATTATGAAAAATTAACTCATAGGAATAATACCTTTGACAATGCTTATTGAAAGCTGCATGAAATTCTTCCAGGGAGGAGATGTTAGTAGGGGGTAAGCAGTGATACCATTCACGAGCATCTCCTTCTAATGGAAACATGAACACATTTAATAATACATCCTCATGATGTATCTCCCATTTATGCATGAGTTCATGAAACTCATGGAGATGCTCTGCAGGGTTTTCCTCTTTACGCTCTTTAAATATGGTCAAAAAATCACCCCATTCATCTATAGTAGGAAAAAAATTTGGAAAACCAGGAACATAGGAGAAATTAAAAGGAGAAAACCTTCTAGCCAGAATTTTTTCCATTTCAAACCAGTGGAGTCGCCAATTGATCCTTTAACCATGGAGTCGCTAGGTGAATGATATGCAGTCTGAAGGTGTCTGGTCTTTGTTCACCATCAAAAACCAGATCTGGTCATTATTGTTCTTCCAGAGAGCTTTTCAATCTGGGCCGACAACTAAAGCCTTCATGAGAAAGATTTCCTTTCTTGATAATCCTATCTGGGTAAGTTTCAGGTGTAGCCCGAGACAACTGTGTGGGTCTGCCTCTGGAAGCCACGAATGAAATAGTGGAGTCGAAACAGTGGATTCGCCAGATGCCAGTTGCAATATTTGATGTACTGAGTTCTGATGCACCTTCAAAATCAGTAAGATTTGTGTTTCAATCCCAGGG
The DNA here is from genome assembly GCA_010110895.2 of Picea sitchensis. NCBI lineage: Eukaryota > Viridiplantae > Streptophyta > Pinopsida > Pinales > Pinaceae > Picea > Picea sitchensis. The sequence goes on along the minus strand of SNQJ01S0224027.1, from coordinate 8,840 downwards.
AAAAATCTTCAATTCGTTCCTTGGAAACGACGCCATGAATGTTAGCACTAGAAGTCACCTCCCAATTGTAGATAAGGTAATCCCAGTACCCATAAGATTTTAGGTGGATGTTGGTTAATATGGATGGAGGTCGATGGCCAAAACTCAAAACATGAATGATGTTCAACACAGATATGGACGGGAAATGCACAGCAAAGTGAGAGCCACAACTAACTTCAGTTAGTAAATTGTGTTTAAGTGTGAGCAGAGGGAAGAATTAGTAAGAAAGGTGGACAAGATTGCTATGGGCATCAGGCCTTCAAGTAGCTTGGAGAAGAAAAACTCAGACTCAAGATCACTCTTAAGCTCAAGCTTTAGACATTGAAATATGTCCAATCAACACAGTCATAACAACACAATGAAGAAATCTACATCACCATGCAACTACAACAAATCGACTGGATCCTCCATGCCTGAGCCATTCAGTGTAAGAGGGAAAAATATCACAAGGAAGCTGAATAAAATTGGTCACAATACCGCTGCAATCAAACCTACATTACAACAACATAACAATCTTCGACTGGATCCTCCATGCCCGAGTGTTTTAACACAATTTTTACAAAGAGATGAAAAGAGGCCGACTTCTATTAATCTAAAAGTCTCAAATCCGATACATAACCAGAGAACAATTCTGGCATCAAAACATTACAAAATAGGGAGCTCTGCTCAACCAGTTGATGACCATAACAAAATATAAAAAATACATATTTATACTTAGAACTAGCTCCAACTGGACGAGGCATGATCATGTCATGCGTTCAATTCTTTGTGTCGACGAGCCTCTCTGTCAAGCTGTGGATGTAAATGCTATTCAGACTGCCCATGCATTCTTCTGTCAGACATGATTTCTGTCAATTTGGGCTGACAGCTTGCCTTCATGGTTGGTCCTTTTTCCGACCTTCTATTTATGGAAGGAGACGATGTCTCAACCACCTCACCGACTTCCATTAACTTTTACCCGGAGCTAAAGATCTGGTGATGTGTGGCTCTTGGATCAATGACTAAGATCCCTTTGGGTCTCTGGGCTCCGGGAAAAATAAGACTCAAATATTTCTTTTTCCCCTTCGCTTTCCTCCGAAGCTCTAGATCTGGTGCCGCATTTCCATTTGAATCAGATGGCTAAGGCTTACTTCCGGACTTCGGCCACTTCAAAACTTCGGCCACTTCGGTGCTTCGGGACTTCAGGAACTTTGGGACTTCAGACACTTCAATGCTTTCTACTTGGAAATTCCTATAACGAATTTCTCCGCAACCCGGATTTGGCGCCACGCGTCTCTTTGGATCAGACGACTCATGCTCACTTCGGTTTTCAAGATTTCAGACCTTGTGACAAACAACTTTAACAATATTTCAAACCCTTGATTCCCACAAACCACCGATCTGATATTCTCAGGAATGTCCAGCGCCGAAGCTGATCTCGCCTGCTTCTTGCATTTCGAGGCCGAAATGGACTACTCTGAATGCTGCGCTTTGACATTTCTTGTGTAGTCTGCGAACTTGGACAACCTGCTGCCCTTGAGAACTATATGTGATAACATTTGGATCCACAGGGGATGGCATGCGCCCTACGAGCTGCCAAGAACAAGCAGTTCCAATTGCCTTATGCATTGGGATATGGAGTCATGCTCAAAAAACATCCCGGTGAGGACTACAGGCTGCCAAGCACACTATTCCAAAAAGGAAAGGAAAAGACATGGGCTCCACATGAGATTATTTATGTACACTCCTAGACTAATGATTTTTACAAAGTGCTAGGTGAAAGAAAACTTCCACCATAGCCATTCAAGTAACTTACTAACTGGAAGACCATTTACTCTGTTGGTGATTGATAACAGATAATGTAATCGTGACATCATAACGATTACATCCTTCAGCTTTCCTCCAGATGGCAACGGTGGGCTAAGAATTGGAGGCTTCAAATCATGGAAAAAAGAAACTCCATGTAGTCCCTTATAGGTTCATTAAACGAGTGAAGAGACCCGTTGGGTTGGTGACAGAAAACATGCTCTGCCACATAGATTCCCACACACGATTGGATATCTCTGGTAAGATCAGGTGAGTGAATGACTAATGCTTGCTGATTGATCCCAGGTGATGGTTTCTCACTTACATGCTCGGGGTGGGATATAAACTACACCTTTGTCTCTTCCTCTTCATGGATCTCCCAAGGATCAGAGTCATAATCATCATAAACAAGACCCATGGGAAAGCTCTGCTCTTGGTCTTCTGTAGGCCTAGGATGGCTGATTTCCATACGATGTTTTTCCTTAATGTATAAAGGAAAAGGATTTGTTGCATACTCCTTGAAATCCTTCATATCCATCTCAGAATCTGATTCATAAATGTCATACACAGGCTGGCTGCTCACCAAGTCTTCAAAATATGATGCAGGGATTTGTTGCTCTTCATCTGAATACACAACTATTTCTTCACTTGAATCTGAGACAACAGTTACATCAGGGGTAGAATCTGCTACCTCTATGGCTATGCAATCATCAACCTCACGATCATGAGAAGGGCTGCCAAGAACATCTACTCCTAGGACTAGAAAATCCTCTGCGATTTCTTCAAAAGAGCAACGAACATGATCTGCCTTCAATTTATCCATCCTCATAGAAAGTGACCTCTCTAGCCACATCAATTTAGCCAAGGCATCTTCTTCCTCCTCCCAGCCTTCCTCCTCAAAAATTTCATAACTTTCATCCTCACAAATTTCATTCTCATAGCTTTCATTTGAAACAATCATACCTTGAACACAGTATTTATATTCTTCACAACAATTATGACAAATTAACTCGGAGGAATAATACCTTTGACAATGCTTATTGAAAGCTGCATGAAATTATTCCAGGGATGAGATGCTAGTAGGGGGTAAGGAGTGATACCATTCACGAGCATCTCCTGCTAATGAGAACACAAACATATTTAATAATACATCCTCATGATGTATCTCCCATTGATGCATGAGTTCATGAAACTCACGAAGATGCTTTGCAGAGTTGTCCTCTTTACGCTCTTTAAATATGGGAAAAAAATCACCCCATTCATCCATAGTAGGAACAACATTTAGAAAACTAGGAACATAGGATAAATTAAAAGGAGCAAACCTTCAAGCCAGAATTTTGTCCATTTCAGACCAGTAGAGTCACTAATCGATCCTTTAACCATGGATTCACTAGGTGAATGATATGCATTCTGAAGGTGTTTGGTCTTTGTTCACCATCAAAAACCATATCTGGTCATTATCGTTCTTCTAGAGAGATTTTCAATCTGGGCCAACAACTAAAGCCTTCACGAGAAATCTTTCCTTTCTTGATAATCCTCTCTGGGTAAGTTTCAGGTGTATCCTGAGGCAACTGTGTGGGTTTTCCTCTGGAAGTCACGACCGAAACAATGGAGTCGAAACAGTGGAGTCACTAGGTGCACAATTGCAATATTTGATGTACTGAGTTCTGATGCACCTTCAGAATCAATAATCTTTGTTGTTCAATCCCAGGGAAAAATATTCAATTCGTTCCCTGACAACGACGCCATGAATGTTAGCACTAGAAGTCACCTCCCGATTGCAGAGGAGGTAAGCCCAATACCCATCAAAGTTTAGGTGGATGTTGGTTAATATGGATGGAGGTCAGTGGACAAAACTCAAAACATGAATGATGTTCAACACATAATTGGACAGGAAATGCACAGGGAAGTGAGGGCCACAACTAAATTCAGTCAGTGAATTGAGTTTAAGTGTGAGAAGAGGGAAGAATTAGTAAGAAAGGTGGACAAGACTGCTATGGGCATCAAGCCTTCAAGCATCTTGGAGAAGAAAAACTCAGACTCAAGATCACTCTTAAGCTCAATATTTAGACACTAAAATATGTCCAAAAAACACAGTCATAATAGCGCAATGATCAATCCTACATCACCATGTAGCTACAACAACTCGACTGGATCCTCCATGCCTGAGCCATTCAGTGTAAGAGGGAAAAAGATCACAAGGAAGCTGAGTAAAACTGGTCACGATACCACTGCAATGAAACCTACATTACAACAACATAACAACCTTCGACTGGATCCTCCATGCGCGAGTGTTTTAGAAAAAGTTTTACAAAGAGATGAAAAGAGGCTGACTTCTATTAATCTAAAAGTCTCAAATCCGATACATAACCAGAGAACAGTTCTGGCATCAAAACATTACAAAATGTAGAGCTCTGATCAACCAGTTGAGGACCATAACAAAATATCAAAAATACATATTTATACTTAGAATTGGCTCCAACTGCCCGAGGTGTGATCATGTCATGCGTTCAATTTTTTACGTCGACGAGCCTCTCTGTCAGGCTGTGCATGCAGATGCTAATCAGACTGCCCATGCAGTATTTTGTCAGACACGATTTCTGTCAATCTGGGTTGATAGTTTGCCTTCATGGTTGGTACTTTTTCTGGCCTTCTATTTATGGAAGGAGATGATGTCTCAACCACCTCACTGGCTTCCATTAACTTTTACCCAGAGATAAATATCTGGTGACGCATGGCTCTTGGATTAAAGGCTAATATCCCTTCGGGTCTTCGGGCTCCGGGAAAAACAAGACTCAAATCTCGCTTTTTCCCCTTCGCTTTCCTCCGAAGCTCTAGATTTGGTGTCGCGTGTCCATTTGAATTGAACGACTGAGACTTGCTTCGGGACTTCGGGCACTTCGACGCTTTGGGCCTTCGGGACTTTGGGCACTTCGAGACTTTGGGCTCTTCGATGCTTTTTACTTGGAAAATCCTGCAACAAATTTCTCTGTAGCTCAGATCTGGCACCACGCGTCTCTTCGAATCAGACGGCTCATGCTCACTTCAGGTTTCAGGACTTCATACCTTTTGACAAACAACTTTAACAATATTTCGAACCCCCAATTCCCACGAATCGTCGATCTGATATTCTCAAGAATGTCCGCCACTGAAGCTGATCTCTCTTGCTTCTTGCATTTCGAGCCTGAAATGGACTGCTCTGAACGTTGCACTTTGACGTTTCTTGTGCAGGCCATGAACTTGGAAAACCTGCTGCCCTTGACAACTATATGTGATAATACCATCAATACATCCTTGCACGTAAAGTTATGGTGAAAAGGTCCCACGAGAACTGGAGAGGGTAAGCCTGTGGGATCGAGAGTGAGGCACACCCTTACAACAAGGGATACACCAACAATGCAGACGTTGCTCCGACTTTTAGTCATGATAACCAAATATATTGTCACTTGTTTTTTTTGCAGGGTTACCACTCTGTATAAAATTGCAAGAAGTGCTTAAACGGTCGGGCAATAAGTACCAAATCTCATTCTTTCGACTTCGAACTAGCATCTTTTAATATGCTCTAATAGTAAGGTAGATACTCTACATTCCTTATCATGAATGTAGCCTTAAGATATATGTTTACTCAACATACTGTTGACTGTAGTAAAATTTTAGTGTTAGAAAGGGTTAGTTATTAAATATGTGTAATCTAAGACAAATCTAGAAAAGACTTTAGATATTAAACCCTACAAGAATTCTATTGCATTAGTTAAAAAAACATGGAAATTTACCTTAGGAAAGTGCTAAGTTTCAGCGTCATTTTCATCTAATAGATTTCACTGTGTAAAAATATTTAAGCGACCTTTTACCTTGACTCATGCAGACAAGGAGACAAAGGCCATGGACGAGGGAAGCTTCTTTTTCTTCCCAAAGAAAAAAATGAAGGGGGAGGCCATAGAGATTGATTGAGAGCCAGTAGCTCCCATGCCAACACGACCCAAGAAGAGAAAGGAATAAGCATCCGAGTTCCCATCGATCCCAATTATGGAGAGGGAGTAAGTGATCTACAGTGGAAAGCACAATAGGGACATCTTGAATCTTTCCCTCCTTGACATATTGTTTGCAGGTAGAAGGCATAAGACACATATATTATTTGCAACTCCTCCACATATTATTTGCAGGTAGAAGGAATAAGGATGACACATATATTGTTTCCAGGTAGAAGGGAGAAGGTGTTTTCATATAGGAGTGATCTAGATTTTATGAGAAGAATGAAATGACTACAGATTATTAACAAACTCTTAACACAAAATAATAGAGATACAATAAAACAAGTTTTCTATTCAATAAGGAAATAAGCCGAAACTGTAAAATGCAACGGAAAACAAGCTTGCTAGAATGGTGGAGGCTTATCTCTGAGAAGAGATGTGACGACTGCGCTCATTCGCAAGAAAATCATTACAATGAGGCTCTGAAGGACTTTTTACAATACACAAAATCCAAAACCCTAACCCCAGAAGATGAAAAGCCAACAGTTTTGTGGACCCTGTTTTGGGTAGTTTGGTGTATCAACTTCCCAGGGGTGTAACTTTGGCATACAATCTCCATTTGGGGCACACGATAGCTCGTTGGAAATATCTATTTGAGGACTACAACTATTGATGAAAACATCATGATGATATTTTTCGATCGGTAGATGTGCAAAAAACATCGTTTAGGACCTCAAAACGACTTCGGAAGTTCAGGACCTGAAAAACTACTAAAAATAGTAAATTACCAAAATTGTTAGAAAGTTGTTTTGAGCCAGTTGGAAAATGTGGGTGGCCATCAATATACACCTGGATCAATTCTCCCTCCTTAGGAAGAAATGGTCTCCATTGCGTTGAGTTCCCCCATCAGATGAGGAAATTTCTGCTGAATTTGGCCCTGGGTGAGCCACTTGCCTTGGTGAAGGAGCTTCCCTGCTTTGATGACTCGATAACGCTGGATCCTTTGTTTTCGAGTGCCCTTGATCTGTGTGTCCACAATATGATCACTAGATTCCTGTTGTATGCAGTAGGGGTTGAGCTCTGTTGGTGTTAGTTGTTCTGCTACTTCTGAGGTGTCCAATAATGGTGGGAAATAAGGCCGAAGGAGGTCCACGTTGAACAATGGGTGCAGACCAAGGAAAAGAGGAATGTTGACCTCAAAAGGATTATCCCCCACAGCCTTGGTGATGGTGTACGACTTATAACGGAGTGGGAGAAGCTTCCTATGGGGTCCTGTAAGATGTTCTTTCTGCAAGTGCAACCAAACTTTGTCGCCCACATGAAACTTATGTGGCACTTGATGTTGATCATGGCGCTGCTTGTACTTGTTATTGGACTTATGTAGGATATCTTGAACCTGTTGGTGGATATGCTGGATCCGATCAATGAATTGGGTGGCTTTGTTAGCTTCAGTTGGAGCAGGAGATGAGTCGAATGAGGTGACCGCAAGGGGAAGTGCAACATCTATGGAACCCAATGGTTGGAATCCCAACCCCACTTGAAAGGGGCTGTTGCTGGTTGAGCTATGCAGGGCTCAGTTGTAGCTATGCTGGACATAAGGAAGACTCTCATCCCATGTGCGAGGGTGCTTGGAATTATACATGCGCAGGATATGCATGATCATTCGATTTATGACCTCGGTTTGACCATCTGTCTGGGGGTGGAAGGTCGTGGATTTGGTGAGCTTGGTGTCCAACAATGACAAGAGGCTCGACCAGAATGTGATGAGAAATCAAATGTCTCGATTTGAGACAATGGTTTTTGGGATTCCAAAATGTACCTAAACTTAGGACTCGTTCAAAGAAGAGCTTGGCAGTGGCTTCTGCTGTGATGCTCTTCTTGCAGGCAACCAGAATCACCATCTTAGAAAAGCGATCAACAACCACAAAAACACA
>SNQJ01S0224024.1:0-14816 GCA_010110895.2 Picea sitchensis | reverse complement strand
TGTGTTGATCTTTGATCTGGTTATGTGAGTGGTTACTGAAGGTGTTCGTCCTCTGTTGGAATACCTGTGTTGTCGAACACTGCACATTTGAGAATCCCATACAAAAAATTGATCTCACCTTGATTATTGATTCCCACAACCAAGGAGGCCTTTCTAGTAATTAAATGGGAATATGGAAAATAGAGAATGAAACCTATCCTCCATCTTCTATCCAGACCATGAAAATCCCCATCGAAATACCCTCAGTAAATATTCCTATTTATTTCCATAGAGGCAATCGTCCATGCTTTCTTGGAACTTGAATATCCCTTGTAGAGAGATAGCATGCCCAAAACGTGTTGAGTGACTTGAAAAGGGGGGTTCCCTTTGTCCTCGAATGTACAAGAATTATGAGATAGTCAGATACCCCAAGAAACTAGGGGTGGGAGAATCTTGATCTCTTTCATCAAAGGATTAGCGAAAAAGTCATAAAATCATTCAATAAGAGTAGTTTTTTCCCAAAGGGAAGATAGTCCCAACTGATTCCCTATTTCCAGCCAAATATGATGAGAAAAGGAACATTCCAAAAAGATATGACAATTTTTTTCGAAAGAAATTTTACAAAGGTAGCACAAACGGGCCCCTTGCTTCCCTCTTGTTTACATTATGTACCAAGTAAGAAATAATAAATAATTCTTTGAGAACATGCTAGAAAAATATAATACTATTTTGTGGGCCCATGAGCTTGCATATCTTCTTAAACCACTAGGCATGGGCATTTTCGTCCTCATTCATCATAGCATGAAATCCAAGCTTCACAGTGTACAATTCTCTTGAATTGTTAAACATCTATACCAACTCATCCTCTTCCTCCGTGAGGTGAATATGTGCCTTCCTCAACTTAGAAGTGAATAAGTCCTAACATGGACTCCATTGAGCATTAAGAGCCAATCTATCTATTGAAATCCAAGCTTGATTCTAAAATGTTGTGATTGTTGGGTCACTTATTCGATTGAAAATATATTTCCCAAACTCTCTAAGATGGGAAATAAGTTCCTCCGAAAATAAAATCCTATTTCCACACCCCACAATAGAATCTATCCCAACCTTCCATGCCAAGAATTTATTGATGATAGGAAAATCTTGTGTGAGTGATCACCATTGCTTTGAAGCATTAATGGTATCCTTTCTTGGCTTTTGAATCCAATCTAAAATTGAACCAGGGGTTATATATTTTTCCACTAAAATATGCCTCCAGATACTGTCACGGGTCAGGAAGACCCACAAAGCTTTTGCCACCAATGCTTGACCAAAAACAAAGGTTTCCTTCAAGTCCCAACCACCAATATTCTAAGGCTTGGGAAATACCTTCCAACTTACCATATGAAACCCCAAATATTTAGTGCTACCTTTCCACAAGTAATTGAAATAGAGTTTTCATATTGGACTAAGGATACTTTTTGGAATTTTGGCTAGAATATGCCAGCACATAGGTATGGCTTTGGTGACAGACTTAATAAGAACCAAACGCCCCCCACGAGATATCCATATATTACACCATTGATTCCCTCGCAATCCTGCTCAACATCCAATTCAAATATGTTATACCATAATTGTTATGCTTTAAAACATAATCTAGATACTTAAGGCCATTTGACAGGCCACAGGATGGAAAATTGAGTAGGTTGGAAATAAAATGTTGTTGGTCCTCCTCTGTTCTCGGGAATAAAATTGTATACTTTGTTATATTTATGACCATACAACATCGTCAAAGGATGATGGGAAATCGACCGTTGGGATAACAACATTAAGGGTCATGTTGATACTATTCAAGAAGTTATGACAAGTGTGAATCTCCTCCATCACCCATAGAAGATTAGTCTCGATGAAGTCGAATAAATCCTTAAAAAAACCTTCATTCCATCCATCTAGACCTGGATTTTTATTTTATTTTAAACTAGAAATTATCTCTTGCAATTCCTCTTTAGTAATGTCATGAAACAAGGCTCGATTATCCTCTTCCTCAATGAGTCGTGAAAAATAGGAAATGAGTTTTAACATTTCTGCCATCTTATCTTGGGTTGGTTCCTTGAAAAAATTGTTGAAATGATCCACGCCAAGAGTATCCAATCCCAAGAAACCATGAACCTTGTTTCCTTTAGAATCTTGTAGCCCCCAAATTGTGTTATATATCATCCTATAAGATGATATATAACACAATAAGATGATATCTAAGTATCATTGATATAATATGATGTCTACCCTGTGATACCTCTTAGGAAGCTCAATCTTGGGTATGCTCCAAATATTACTTACGCTCGACCTTAGAATGACCAGGTTCCTATAGAGAATCTAGTCCCAATCCCCCTGAAGGCTGAGAATATTTTAAGGGAACACGTGGGTGAAAATAATAAGGGTCCTGGTGATCTGTATTTATGAGGGAACAAAATGAAACTCAAAAATAGGATATAAACACAAAGATACATTAATACTCAATTTATATTAAAGAATGAAATATGCAGAGACTGTAAAAGAAAATACATAGTGAAATGAATTTGCTAAAATGATGGTAGATTATCTCTAAGAAGAGATGTGATGGCTATGTGCACTCACAAGAATATTACTACAATTGTTGCATAGTTAGTTTGGACAGTTGGTTTTCATTGATGTCAACTCTTGGATATTTATTTCAACCCTTGGGGAAGTCTAGACTCCCTATAGATATAGTTTATATTGATGGTGAGTTAGTTTTCATTGATGTCAACAAGAGTGATTGATGTCAACATATGTGATGGGTGCATTTGATGAATTATACACAAATCCCCAGAGGTGTGGTCATGAGACCCAAAGTTGTTTTAGGAATAAGGACATGAAGGATAATGCAAATGTAGGTAACACACTTACAGTGGATAGTCCTCGTCATGCCATTTCCAATGGTAGGTGGAATGCCACATAGTTCCTCATGGTTGAGGAGTTATGAGTTCATGAAGTTGGAAGCCCCAAAGATGGGTTAACAAACCCCTATAGAAGCCCTAAAGATGAGTTAATAATCCCCTAATTAGTTTCAAGTCATTAATTAAAGGGTAAAGTGGTTGTAACAATAAATTTGAAGAAGCCCTAAAGTTAAGGAAAGAGGTTACTTAGAAAATATATATATACACTTCAAGAAGTCACTCATAAGTACATTCACACACACATTCTATTAAATATATTCTATGGGAGTAATTGATTCTTATGTGAGGTAACCAAAGAGATCTGAGGATTATTTTAGAGGGAAGATGAAGTAAAGAAGGACAAAATTCCAAGGGAGGATGAAGTCTTGTGATGATGTGCTCTAAGGTATGTTATTTAAAGGTCATCTTACCCTTTCCAATATAACAGTTTTTCTAGAATTATTCAGATAAAACAAATTGGAGGAGGTTAAGAAAACATGTCAAGGTACTTGTGTTAATCATTTCTTCTTCTGGTTCGTCGTATTTTATGAGATACACTCTGTGGAAAATAAGGTTTTTTGGCTAGTCCTGAAACTAGTCTCAAACAAGTGTTCCAGGTAAAACAATCATAACTTCTTCATAGAGGATCCAAATGTAGTGTGGAAAACTTAATTGGATAGAGTACATTCCATATTAGTTTATGTATGAGTTTCAGATCTATATATAAAACATTCCACGTGTGGCATGGTCTACAAGTTCGCTCTCTAGAATAAGAAAAAAATCAACAAGGTCTGCCATTTTTTCTATAACGCCTTTTCTGGGATGTTCCAAGCAGTGAAACTTGGAGGACTTGCACATAATATATTGAATAATATTGGGTACAAGTTTGAGACCTTTATTCATTACACATACATAGTTATTCTTATTGAAATTTAGGGTTTGTGACTAATCCAAGAACCATTCCCATGAGAATAAGGTAAAGTTTGATGAAAATGTTATTCTCTTAATGTTGAAGTTGAGGAAGGTTTGCAGGTATATGATCACATACACTAGGCCTGTTACAAATTTACATGTATGTTTATATGCATGTTTTGAGGGTTACATGTTGATGATGTTATGGTGCATGCTTGAGGCAAGTATTTGGTATATTGTTGAGGCATTGGAACATGCTTGAGGTACATCTTAGGTGCATGGTTGAGGCACATACTTGGTATATGATCTTATTTGTTTGGTACTTTGTTGAGGCACTTCATTGATGATATATTATGGTACATGGTGTATGTCATAATTGAGACATATCATGAGTGATATGGTATATGGTTGAGGAACATAGTTTGAGGATCATCTTGGACATTGGACACATTGTTTGACATATATTTTTGGTATAGGTATGAGGCATTCCTTGGTGACATTGATTCATGGTGAGATACATAGTTGATGCATGATATGGTGTTGGCACATGTTCTGGTTCATGCATGATTTGGTATAGGTTTTGGTATATGATTGATGCATGATTTGGAACAGGTTTGTTACATGATATGGTATAGGTTTGGTACATGGTTGAGACACATATCTTGTGATGGTATGTTGATGATATTAGTACATGCTTGGTAGAGGCATGTGTTGGTGATGTTGAGCATGTGGTTGAAACGTGTTCTTGGTGATCGTGGATTTGGTTTTATTGATGTTGAGTATCGGTGATAATGACAGGTTGACAGTGATAGGTTGGATACAGTGATAGGTTGATGTGATAGGTTGACAGTTACATGTTGATGTGACAGTGGTAGTGATAGTGATAATGGTAGTGAAAGTGAGAGTGGCAGTGATAGTGGCAGTGATTGTGGTAGTGACAGTTGGTATACACTTATATTTCAGGGTGGCAGGACAGGGAAAGGAAAAGGGGTTGTATCCTCCTTCTAGTTGGAGTCGGAGAATTAGGGACTTGGAGCTTCCTTTCGGTTGGATCCTGAGAATCATGGGGTTGTATCCTCGTTCTGGTTGGCGCTAGATAATTCAGGGAGTTGTATCTTCCTTCGGGTTGGATCCTTAGAATAAGGGGGTTGTATCCTCCTTTTGGTTGGATCCAGAGAATTCAGGGAGTTGTAGCTTCTGTCAGGTTGGAGCCTATAAATAGGGGGTTATAGCCTCCTTCCAGTTGTAGCTGGAGAATTGGGAACTTGGTGCTTCAAATGAATGTATTCCTTGATATATAAGAAATCATTATGTGGTTTTATCTCGCTTGAGTTTCCACGTAAATTTTGGTGTATTTTGTATTTGATATGATGTTGAAGTAATGTTGCTTGTGTTTATATGCTCATGATATATTGATGATAGATTGATGACGTATTTTTTATTAAGTTGAAGTTTATATATTGTGGTTAATAGTGGTAAAAGTGCTCATATTGATTCACCCCCCCTTCTCAGTATTCCAACAATTGGTATCAGAGCAGGGTCCTTCAGAAAATAGTTTAACCACTAGAAGGTAGATCATGGAGAGCAACAATATGTATAAAAATGGAATGCCACATTTTGATGGAAAAAACTATGCATTTTGGAGCAGACGGATGAAAACATATGTACAAGCACAACGATTTGATGTTTGATAATCAATAGTAGATGGATATAAAGAGCATGCCACTCCTCCAATAGATAAAGATGGAAATAAACTCAGACAAAAGAATTGGAGAGAAAAAAGTGATATCCTGAATGGTCTGGTTGATTCAATATGTGCCAAAGTTATGCATTGCAATTCTGCAATGGAAATTTGGGACAAACTTTAGAATGTTTATGAAGGAGATTCCAAAGTCAAGGTAAAAAATCTACAAACTTACAAAGGTCAATTTGAACAGTTGAAAATGAAGGAAAACGAAGACATGGCAGCTTGCTTCTTACAAGTTGATGAAACAATGAATGTTATTAAAGGATTGGGAGAAGAATTTGATGAGTCTATAATTGTTCAAAAGGTACTGAGATCTCTTCCAATGATATTTGATCCTAATATTTCAGCACTAGAAGAAAGATCAGATTTGAGTACGATAAGCATGAATGAGCTACATGGAATATTTACAACTTATGAAATGAGAATAAACCAGGAAAATGCATCCAATATAGAAGTAACCTTCAAAGCATCCAAGAAGACAAAGAATAAGAAAGAGCCCAAGTCAAATCCAAATTGCACCTGTAGCGATGATTCAGATGAGGATGAAGAAATAACCAACTTCGTAAGGAATTTGAAGAGAGGAACCGACAAGTAAAAGGGTATGCTTCCTTAAAATGTTTCAATTGTGGTATAATTGGTCATTTTTCTAATAAATGTACTTATGCTAAGAAGTCAAAAAGTGATGAAGAAGAGGATTCCAACAAAGAAAAGAAATATAAAAAGGGAAAGAAGAGAAGAGATAATAGGAAATCCTTCAAGACAAATCTCTACTCAAGGGAAGACAGTTCTTCATCTTACGAAGATGATGAAAGCGGAAATGATTCAAAAAAGGTACTATTTATGGCTAGGGAAAATCATAAAAGAACCTATGATGGTTCTGAAGAACAAGGCAAATTCGATCTTAAAGAAGAATTAATTAGTGCCTTAGAAGAACTAAGGAAAGAAATAAAGAAAAACAATTCACTTAAGGAAGAACTAAAGGTAAAAGGAGCCCAAAATTTCAACTCAGAGGAAGTCAAGAATATAATCACAAAGTTGAAATTCCAGGTAGAAGAAGATAGAAGGATTGAATAAATACTCAGAAGTCGGCTAGAAGAAAAGGAGACGATGATTGAAAGGATGGAAGCAGAAGTAGTCACTCTAAGAAAATATATTCAAAAGAAGGACATGCAATAAAATAACAACAAAATATTGGATACGATCATCAACAATCAAAGTCCATACTATGATGGGTTTGGAATAGGTTAAAACCAAATGTAGACTGAGAAAGGTTCAAGCTCCATGATGAAAGAAATCAAACAAAAGAGTTATGAAGAAGTTATAAAAGGAAGGAATCATGGTCAACAATAATAAGAAATGAATGAATACATAAGACCTTATACACCCATGAAGAAAAGAAACATCAATCATGATCATCCAATACAGGAACCTAGAAGGACTACACCATAAAGAAGATCATTTATTCCTAGGTATGTAAATTTATTTTATGGTCATTGTTTTAATTGTACTAACTTTGGACATAAAGCTATAGATTGTAGGGCTTATGAAAGAAATGTTCAAGAAATAAATGCTTATGTGGCTCCACATAATATTGAATGTTACAAATGAAAAAACTATGGACACATAACTTGAAATTGCACAAGCGTGATAGAGCCTCCCATGAAGGAAAACAATGATGTCATATATAGGAAAGTTTGGAAAATAAATACGAAGAGGAATATTACTCCAGATCAAAGCAGGTGTTGTTATGATCCATTCGGCTTGGAGACTCCCAGTAAATATGAATATTGAACATGGGGAGTTAGCGCAGTAGCTAATACAGATCAAAGAACCATCCATTGAGAAGTTTGAAGTATTTGCAGAGACAAATTCAGAACAGTCAGATAGTAGGTACATAAAACATGAGTCAGAGAATATGCATAATAGTTATGGATAGAGATGGATACTTATAAAGTACATATAACATGGGTCAGAAAATATTCATAGCAGTGTATTTACAATTGGAATCATTGGAATCATTGGAATCATTTAGTCACAGAAAGGAAAGAAGTGAAAGGCACAACAAAATAGGGAAAGACAAACCATTAGCAGAAGCTAAATCATCAGAAGAAAATCATTGAAAAATATGGTTAAGTGAACATGACAAGTGAATGAAGAAATCAACTAATGAATGCTTTTTATATATGTCAGAGAGTTACAAGAGGAAGCACCAATGGACAATTAGAAAGCACTAGAAGAGAGGAAAGGAAACATTTACAGGTAGTCTACATGACATCTTGCAAGGAAGTCAAGGGAAAATAAATCATCAGAGAAAGATATCCGTAAAGGAATTTTAGTAGCATAAATACATGAGGAGACATACTGACAGGGGGAGTTATCATTTTACCCATGATGTCAAAAGAGAAGAGAAATAAAAAAGGCATGAAAACAAAGAGAAAGAACATATGCATGAAGATAGGGGGATCAACCCCAAGGAGAGAGACCCTTTTCCATTGATGTCAAAGGGGGAGAGTGAGAAACATTGACGAGGATTAATGGTCACAGGGGGAGCATGAGTGTTGGAGCATCAATGTTTCCATCAATGCCAAAGGGGCATATTTTTGGACAGTTGGTTTGGAGAGTTGGTTGTCATTCATGTCAACTCTTGGAGATTGATGTCAACCCTTGGAGTATTCTAGAAGCCCTAGAGATATGGTTGATATTGATGGTGATTTATTTGTCATTGATTTCAACAAGATTGTTTGATGTCAGCAGATATGATGTGTGCATTTGATGAATTCTACATGAATCCTCAGAGGTTTGGTCATGAGACCCAAATTGTTTTGAGGAATAAGGACATGAAGGATATTGCAAATGTAGGTATCACACTCATATATGGATAGTCCTCTTCATGCAATTTCCAATGATAGGTGGAACGCCACATATTTTTTCACGGTAGAGGAGTTATGAGGTCATAAATTTGGAATCCCCAAAGATGGGTTAAGAAGCCCTTATGGAAGTCCCAAATATAGGTTAAGAAGCCCATAATTAGTTGCAAGTCATTAATGAAAGGGTAAAGTGGTTGTAACAAGAAATTTCAAGAATCCCTAAAGTTAAGGAAATAGGTTACTGATCCAGATGGATGTTGGTTACCTCCCACCTATTCCAACTGGCTCATCTTGGCAGTTTCCTAGTTTGGCAATTTTTTCCCTAGTTTTCGGGTCTCTGACTTGTGGGTCCGTTTTGAGGCCCTAAACAATGTATTTTAGGGATCTCCATAGTCAAAATGAAATTTTAAAGATAGTAGAAAAAATTGTAGTCCTCAGATAGACCCTTCCAGTGGGATATCGTAAGCCTAAAACAAAGATCGTATGTAAAAGTTACGACCCCAGGAAGTTGATGTACTAACTTACCCAAATAGTGCCCACATGAATTTTGGCGCTTCATCTCCTAGGGTTAGGTTTTTTGGATGTCTAAGGTTTTTGAAATTCTTGTTTATTTTAAAAAGGCCTTAAGAGCCTCATTGTAAACAATCTTCTTGCAAATGAGAGAAACCGTCACCTCTCTTCTCAGAGATAAGCCACCACCATTCTAGCAAGCTTGTTTTCGCTGCATTTTACAATTTCGTCTTATTTCCTTATTGAATAGAAACTAGTTTTAATGTATATCTGTTATTCTTTGTCAAGCATCTTTTGATAATAATATATATTCATTTAGTTCTGTAAATATATTCCGGATCAGTGGTATTAGAGAGATCTGCTCCTTGTCATTCTTAATGCATGTCCCCAACGAGGTCATGGTACAAAGAATTGGGTCTCGACCTCGTTTCTCTTGATGAAAAAAGATCTTGCGTGCTCAAATGACCTCTCATGGAAGAAGAAAATAAAGACGGAGAGACAAGAGATCCCTTCAAAAAATTTCTCAAGGAATCCCTCACGCAACACAGGAATGAGATGATGGATAGTTTTGTGAAAATCCATCGGAGATTACCAACATGCGACGCATCTTCCTCAAACAGAGGCATCACCCCCTTCAAGGTACAAATCAACTTTGATATTCCTATATTTGAAGGTCAGATAGATGCATATGAGGTAGACAAATGGTTGAATCGGCTAGAAGGGTATTTATCTTTCCATAACTTTTTGAATAGAGAAAATATTACTTTTGCGCTCCTCAATGTCGTCCCCCATGTAAAATATTGGTGAGAAACTTTTTGTGAGAGAAAGGAAACAAAGGAACCCTCATTATTTACAGTTGCAGTCACCTAGGAGTCCTTCAGGGATTCTATTAAGGAACAATAGTACCATGTTGGAAGTTATGATGACCTGTACACAAAATGGACCATGTTTCACTAGGAAAGAGACCAAGCGGTGCACAAGTTCACAAATATCTTCCATACCTTGCGCACCAAGATGGGTGTCAAAGGTTCTGAGCGAAATATGGTGCTCAAGTATCACGGAGGTCTGCATAGATAAATCCAGGCCGAAATGTATTTTCTGGACATATCATCCTTGGGCACGACCTATCGATATGCTGTCAAAATTGAGCAAAAGCTCAAACAAAAGACGTGCCAATTTGGGCCTGGGAACCCCTCACATCAAAATCCATGAAAGGGCGGCCCCAACTCGTAGAACAAAGTAAAAAGGAAAGATGGACAACCTCACGACAACTAGTCCAGGATGAAAGCAAAGAAGGGCACTAGAAATACAAAGAAAGATACTAGGAAGTGGTGCGACTTCCATAAGATCCCCTGACATAACATTGTTTATTGTCGCTCGAAGCAGTCATTGGTAGCTGAGGTGAAATCCTTTGAATCATATGCAGGTTCCGACTCTAAGTCAAAACCATAAAGGGGGAGATGGATTATAGATGTAGACCCAAGTGCTACCGTTTCTACCACCAAGCTCCATCCTGGTGAACCAGATGAGCCAGAGGAAGGCGAGTGCCTTTTTCATTTACATATGTGCATGAAGGGTACCCCTCTACACTTCATCATTGATAGAGATAGCCAGAAGAAACTCATATCAATAGAGGTTGTAAAGTGACTCCCCCTGCCGACAACACCGCACTCGCATCTCTACACCATCGGATGGCTCCCCCAAGGAAGCGACATACGTGTCATCCAACAATTTCGCCTATCATACGACATCAAGCCCTTCAAAGACGAGGTATTGTGTGATGTTTCCCCTCTCAAAGTTTGTAATGTTATTTTGGGCCAACCATATTTATGGAAACATCATGTTGTATATGAGTCTAGGCCTCACAGTGTTATTATTAATTTGAACAAGAAATTGTACAGGATACCCGAGGTAGTCCCACCCAGTTCTATTTCCGTGATCTCTTCCAGGAAATGAAGAAAGGTCATATTTCACACAAGGAAGTTTGTCTTCTTCATTATTATCTCTCAGAAAGAGAGAAAGATCACAACCACATCTAGGGTCTTCATGGCCAACCTCTCCACACAGAAAAAGTAAATGGATAAATTCATGGAATAATACTCAGATATCCTCTCCTCACCTACCAGGGTACCTCTGCACTATCAGGTCAAGCACCCCATCGATATAACCCCCAACACATCGTTGTTCAATGGGCCAATATACCGCCACTCTCTATTAGAGAATGATGAGATCAAGTGGAAGATCCAAGAACTGATCCAAAAGGAGCACATCCATCCCATCTCATCACCTTGTGGGAGCCCAATCGTGCTAGTACAGAAGAAAGATGGAACCTGATGACTCTCCATTGATTATTGGGCCCTAAATAAAATCACAGTCAGAAATCGATACCCAATTCCTCGAATCGATGACCTCCTTGATCAACTCACGGGGGCCAAATACTTCAGTAAGATTGATCTGAATTCTGGCTACCACCAGGTCTCGATAGAACAAACTCATGTATGGAAGACCACCTTCAAGTAAAAGGAAGGCATTTTTGAATGGTTGGTTATGCCCTTTGGTTTGACAAATTCTCCAACCACTTTCATGAGGATGATGGACGATATCCTATGACCATTCACCAATAATTTTGTAGTGGTGTATCTGGATGACATCCTCATTTACAACAAGACTTGGGAAGAACACATGCAACATATTCAGTAGGTCCTACACACCTTGTGGCAACACCAACTCTACACCAACTTGGAAAAATTATCCTTCAGCATGGGCAGGGTTCATTACCTGGGCTACATCATTTATCATCATGGCGTACATGTGGATCCAACCAAAATCCAAGTCATCCGTGACTAGCTAGCCCCAACCACACTCAGTGAGCTTTGGAGCTTCTTGGTGTAATATCCCTAAGGCCGAACCCAATTGTAAATGTAAATACAAATGTACTTAAGCTGGTGAGTTGTTTTGATATAATTTTGGATGCACATTTCATGGCATAATGCACGCAAGTACTACGCAGTAAAATGAGGAAGTGTGCACTTTCCAGGATACCACGCACAACATCTTAAGTGTGCGTGATATTGAGGCCAGGAAGACTTTTGTGTATATGATATGTTTTATAGGCTGGTAAGCCAGTTATTATAAGCTAGGATGCTTATGTTTTGATTAGGCCAGAGAGCTTAGATGTTAAAGGCCAGTGTGCATGTTTTTGTACATGTCTCATATTTAATATAAAATACATCGTTGCATGCAGACCGACCAGGATAAAAGAGATGGGGGACTAAACTCCACTAGTTAGGGAGAGGGAGGGGCTAAGTTAAGGAAAGGGGCTAAGATAGGAAGCTTGAGCCAAAAAAGGAATATTATATTAATATTTATTAAATCATGAAGTATGGATAATTATTTTATCCTAAGTTCCAAAGTTGCGGACAAGTGGGCCAAAGTAGCTCCCAACATGACAAGTGTCAAGTTGGAAACATGCATACATATTGTTGGGACTTAGATCATTTTCACACTTCCAATAATTCAAACCATCATCTTTTCCAAGATTCCTTCCATCATTCAACCATGATTCCATGACCATTTTCACTCACGCAGTCAGTTATCCTCAGACATTCATTTCAATGTATCTGAAATTGTATCCATGGCCATAGAGGTTGGTGTAGCTGGTTAGCTGGGGATCGGGAATGAAGAAGCAGGTTGTTAGGCCCATGGGATATTGAAGAGGTGGGTTGTCATTCCCGTGAGCAATTTCTCTCTGGGTGAGAGAATTGCTGGGAATTGATTTCTTGAAGGTGCTAAAATACAACTGCAGGGATCTGAGACTTCTTATCCGGCCTGTTGTTGAAGCCCTAGAAGGGAAGTGGGGAAGCCAAGGGACTGTTGAGAAGAGAAGGGGCACACTTCCTTGGGTGGGATAGGCATGTGGGGAATGAGGGAATGTAGGCTGTTAATTGAGTGAGCACCTAGGACATAGTCTTTCCTGTTGACCATGAGCCTTTAGCCTGGTTAGGAATCCCTTTGCCCAGGTGGATTTTAGTCCCAGCTCGGGAGTGATGCACTGTTGAGAGTGATGAACAGTTTGTTCTAAGGCTGGGATGTGCATGGACAGTCTTCACACAGTTGGTGACATTATTACCAAGATAAGTTCCATTTGTGTGATAAAATTACATGCTGCATTATTATTTACGTGTTCAGTTTTATGGGTTTATCTTATGCATAGTTATGATTGTCTGTATATTTGTGGGTATTTCTTGTATATGCTTCATGTGTATGTTTACGGTGATTTCAGTGTGAATCTGTGTATTTATAGATATATTTGTATGCCTACGTTTTATATATAATTCTTCCACAAGATTTCTGTGTGTGGATATGTTTAAATCACATGCAGATATAAATTTATGTGGAATAACTCAGTTTGGATGCTGAGTATGTTACAGTATGTTCCACACAAAGAACGTATGTTCTCTCTAGCATAATGTGGCCCGACATGGATGGTCGGGGATGTTACACAATGGTTTCAGAGCTAAGTAAAGTGTCCGAGCAGTGGCATTTCCCGGCCTATGGGTGGCTGGGGATGTTACACTTGGGCCTTGCCAATTTCTACCGTAGGTTTGTGTTGGGATTCTCCCATATTGCATGGGCCCTCATCCAAGTAACCATGGGTGGTGGTAAGGATAAATTTGTGTGGGTTTGGTCCCAACAACAAGCATTTGATGATTTGAAGCAAAGCTTGTGCTCATCCCCAATACTTTCACTATCGAACCTGCAACAACCCTTTGAGATAGAGAAAGGTGCTTCAGACTATGTTGTGGACACCATTCTATTCATCATGACCACCCCATGGAATATCATAGTGAAACACTATCAAATGTTGTCTGTATCTGTAAGTACCCTAATTACATCAAATAAATGTACTCCATTGTGTAAACCTGCCTCCAGTGGATACATTACATTCTTGGGAAGAATACAATCATCCACACTAATCACAAGCCACTGCAGTTCATGCAGACACAAGGGAAATTGTAGAATGGCCGCCATCAGAAGTGGTCCACATACTTGCATCAATTCCACCTCAACATCAAGTATAAAATGGGAATCACCAACCATGTCATTGATTTCCTCAGCAAACCGCCAGTCGCGACACTCACCACGATGCTAGACTCTTACGGCCATGAGACCTATGGATGGACCCAACTCTATGAGACAGATCCAAACTTTTCCACCACCTACCAAATGTTAGGCGCAAACACAATTGTTTCTAATTTCCATCTTCAGGACGGGTTGTTGTGCCATATGGGCCATATCTACCTTCCATGAAGCGAGCGAGCGAAGCTTATCTGGGAAGCCCACTACAGTCAGTTGGAAGGAAACTTCGACGTTGAAAAGATAGTGGAAATGTTGCAGAAACATTTCCACTAGCCAAAACTTTGACAGGAGGTCAACAAGTATATTAGGTCCTACACTGCCTGCGCGATTGCCAAACTGGCCACTAAGAAATAGGGCCTATACAACCCTCTGCCTACTCTTGACAGGCCATGGGAATCCATCTCAATGGACTACATGTAGGGCCTCCCATCCACCAAGCGGGGAAATGACTATGTTTTTGTGGTTATGGATCTCTTTTCTAAGATGGCGATTATGGTCTCCTACAAGAAGAGAATCACAGTAGAGGCCACTACCAAGTTCTTCTTTGAACGATTCTGGGTACATTTTGGAATCCCACAAACCATTTTCTTAGATCGATACAATCAATTTCTCATTACATTATGGTCAAGCCTTTAGTTATTGTTGGACACTGTTGTAGGAAAATCTCCCTGTGGATAGGTAGATCACCTCTAAGGCTTGACCTTAACCCTAGACAGAAAAATGCTTAAC
>SNQJ01S0224023.1:0-14816 GCA_010110895.2 Picea sitchensis | reverse complement strand
GATTAGGTTCTGAATATAAAGAAGCAATTCGTACCTTTTGTGTATGTGGCACATTATGGAGATCAAAGAATTGCCCCATCTGAAGCATCCATGTGATTGGGTCCTTGCCATCAAACTTCCTCATTTCAATCTTAGGAATGTGGTTGGTCCTCAAACCAAAGTTGGAGTTTCTCCATTCTTGATTCACCATCCTTGTGTCCTCATCATGAATTTTATGGGATGCATTTTCACTTTCAGGTGTCTTCTCTGTTAAGAAATTTTTCAATACTTCCATGATTTCCCCTTTTAAACCATCTATCTTAGTATCCAACTTAGCTTCCATTGAATCCATCTTAGTATCCAACTTAGCTTCCATTGAATCCATCATAGTATCCAACTTAGCTTCCATTGAATCCATCTTATTTTGTATTTCATTTATGTCCCTACGCATTTCTTCACCTTCATCAAGAGCCCAAGTAAGATTTTCTAGAGGCTTATTTGGTGTAGAAGTTCCCTTTTTGGGTGGCATGTTGGCCAAGTATCACTTTTGAACTTTGATTTTGAGGTGGTTCTGCTAGACAATATTTCTTCTGTTGTATCTCCCAAGTTTCGGCCCTTCTGGGTATGAAACTTTCCTTTATGTATTTATCTGATATTTCTTCTCTGCAATGCCATAGGTCTGATCAAAATTGGATGTGCCAAGTGGAATTTACGGTAACTTTCCCACAACTTGCCGATTTTTGGCCTTTCCAGGAGATCTCACTTGTATAGTGTGCCCCACACAAAATAATTGATATAAAATTCCGAAACTTTCACCAGAAATACTACAGACTGTCCACAATCCAATGCAACCAGTCCCACACAATTTGGATACTCTAAGAAGAAGTTATGATTGTTTTACCTGGAACACCTTCTTGAGACTAGTCAATAGGACTAGTCAGATACCCTATCTTACACAGGGTGTATATACAAATTTATGATGACCCAGAAGCTAAAATTTTTATCACAGATACCTTACTAATTTCTGTAAATAGCCTCCGGAGCTCAAGGTTTGAAACGTTACATAAATGTTTTTATAGTGAAAATTCCGCAATGACTCAGTTCAGGACGATTCCAGAACCCTATCTTGTACAGGTTGTATCTTCGAAAGTATAAGGTCTCAGGAGCTGAATTTTGAACCCAACGTACCTTGATCCGTCTACTAAATATCCTCCAAGACGTTCCTTCTGAAACGTTGTAGAAAAAAAGTTATAGTGAAAATTCCAAGGTGTGTTAGATGTAGCAGTGAAACCCCAAGACCTTGAGCTCTGATACCATATGTTAAGACCTCCAGAGCTCAGGGTCTGAAACGTTATAAATATGTTTTTATAGCGAAAATTCCGCAATGACTCAGTTCAGGATGATTCCATAACCCTATCTTGTATGGGCTGTATCTTCGAAAGTATAAGGCCTCAGGAGATGAATTTTGAACCCAACGCACCTTGATCCGTCTACTAAATATCCTCCAAGCCGTTCTTTCTGAAACATTGTAGAAAAAAAGTTATAGTGAAAATTCCAAGGTGTCTCAGATGTAGTAGCGAAACCCCAAGACCTTGAGCTCTGAAACCATATGTTAAGAACCAAATATCAATATAGCATAGAAAATCCTCAGAAAAAGTACTCAACGCCTTGAAAAAAAGAGAATTTTAGATAATAAGCCTCTTCGAGGGGGCAACCTCTTTTTACCCCACTTAAATGTTCAAGTACAAGATGATTCAAAATGAAAATGTCTCCTTGGTATATATAGGGGACTAGGAGGTATAATTACAACTAATGGCCTAAAGTCGACAGAAATAAAATAACAAAACTAATCTAATATGCCCCAATTAAGGGGTAATGAGCCAATATTAGGGCTTAACAGTATCATTGGACTTCCATCTTCAACCTTGTAGTAAAGGTTGGGATCTTCTTTACTCCTTGTAAAGCCCAAACTCATCAAGAAGTTATCCATTTTGTCGTACCAAGCCCTGGGGGCTTGATTCAAGCCATACAAGGATTTCTTTAGCCTACACACATGTGTCTGTCTGTCATGTGTCTCAAAACCTTGTGGCTGCTCCACATACACTTCCTCTTCTATCTCACCATTTAGAAAAGCCGTCTTCACGTCCATCTGGTGTATCTTCCATTTCATTACTGTAGCTCTCGCAAGCATAGTCCTAATGGAGGTGTATCTCGCTACAGGAGAAAAAGTCTCCTCATAATCAATGCCTTCTTTTTGGGAGAATCCTCAGGCCATAGACCTTTCCTTGTACTTTTCAATATTTCCATCTGTTGCATGCTTTATTTTGTAAATCCATTTTGAGCTCACAATTGATTTCTCTCGTGGTCTTGGAACCACATCCGAAACATCATTTTTCAAAATGGATTGGTACTCTTCAATCATGGCATCCTTCCATTCCTTATTTTCTGCAAACCTCTTCATAACATGTAGGCTCTGCATCAATAATATCACTAAGGAGTGCCACGTAACTGGAATATGGTTTTGGTTTCTCACTTTCTCTGTAAGTTTCTTATGGAGCACCGTATTTTTCTGTATCCTGTATAATCTCATGGGTCCAATCGGGCCTCTTCTTTCCTCTAGGTGGATATGTGGGTCTTTGTGGCTCTGCCATGTCATGATCTTCTATATCATGTTCTTCTGGTACAATATCATTTCTCGTGTTTGCAACTCTTGGGGCTATCATTTCTTCATCATGGTCTTCATCTGTACAACACTTCCTTGAATGGTTGAATGCTGCATCCTCATCGAAGGTAACATCTCTTCTGAGCTCAACCTGTTTGTGACCAGGGATGTAGACTCTGTATGCCTTCAATGTTTCACTGTAACCAAAAAATATTCCCTTCTTTCCTGAAGGGTCCAATTTGGATCTTTTGTCCTTGGGAACATGCATATACACTGGAAAACCGAATATTCTCAGGTCGCTGCCTTTTGGCTTCTCTCCCGTGAACATTTCTTCTGGGGTCTTACTACCAAGAACATGATGGGGTGTTCTATTCTGCACATACACTGCATTCCTTGCCTCTTCTGCCCATAGATGTTTCAGTAAGTTTTGATCATGAAGGATGGCCTTCACTGCTTCCATTATGGTTCGATTTTTTCTTTCTGCCACACCATTTTGATGAGGATTGTACGAAGTAGAGAGCTCCCTCTTAATCCCAGCTTCCCCACATAATGCCTTGAATTCATTTGATGTGAATTCTCCACCATTGTTTGACCTGAAGACCTTAATCTTCTTTTCAGAAAGATTTTCTACGATGGTCTTGAATTCCTTAAATTTGCTAAACACTTCACCTTTTGACTTCAAGAAATAAATCCAAGTTTTGCATGAAAAAATCATCAATGAAGGAGACATAGTATACATACCCATTGGATGAAGAGGTGGACATAGGTCCACATACGTCTGAGTGCACAATGTCCAATATGCATTTGGCCTTGCTTTAACTACTTGGAAATGGGCTCTTCACGCTCTTGCCTTATGCACTACCTTTGCATATGCCCTCATGGTCCACATGGATCTCAGGTAGTCCTGTCACCGTCTTGCTCATGATCTGTAATGCCTTGTAGTGTAGATGAGCAAGTCTTTTGTGCCATAACTCACATGGGTTTACGGTATTGTGAACCAGAGCTATTTCTGAGTGTCCTTTCAGTTTGTATAAGCCTCCATCTTGGACACCAATCACAATTGAATCATTGCAAGATTTTCCTTTTGGCCACATGAGAACTTCTCCATCAACAAATGAAATTATGAAACCCTTCTCTTCTAGAGATGAAATAGTGAGGAGAGTTTTCCTTAACCCAAGTATGAGTAAAACATATATTATCTTCATCAATTTTCCGGAATCTAACTTGAAAAAATCTTCTCCTACGCCTTTGATAGGATATTGATAATCATCTCCAAGTTTCACCTTATGAAGTGAGTCCTTCTTGATAAAGTTTGATAGAGTACTGATATCATGTCATGTGCTTAGAAGCACCACTATAAGTGAGCCAAGTGTCACTTCCATGAGTGACAGTTCCTGTAAGGGATGAAATTAAAATATATGGTTCATTATCATTTTCTTCTTCTAGATCTTTAGATCTTACGAGATCATTCTCTTATGGAATGTATTTCCACGCTTGGAGGTCATTGGATCCTTCAAGCTTTCCATCAAGCTTGGAACTGGTAGTCATCCTGCCTGGAACAAGTAAACAACAAATAACTTTTCAAGATATGGATCTAGACATTACCAGAGAGTTTTGCTGAATTAAGACAAATTTCTATCACAGGGATTGCAGCAGCTGCGACCAGAGGTCCAGAACTAGGGTTTATGAGGAAACCTTAACTTTTCAAATTTTGAATTTTTGAATTCTGGTTCAGGGAAGTGATACGCTTTGCTTAGGTGAGTTCCTAGGTGATCTTAGATTCAACAACGTCCTCCAACAAGGGGTAAAACGCCACTCTTAGGGTTTATGCATGAACCTTAATTCTGCAGTAGCCGCAAAACTGAAAACTTGATCTTGGAGAGGGTGCGCTGAGGCTAGGCAAGCCTTCATAAACTGTGAGTTGGTCTCTTTCATGCCCGCTCTGATACCATGTTGAAAAATTACTTATGCAGCTAACAATTACCGTTCATCTTTTCTTATTATGATTATTTAGCACATTCACTGCATATACAAGATCACTGAAAGAGAGACAATCACAGAAACAAGATAGACACAAGGATTAACCCGAGAAACCCTCTAGGGGAAGAAAACCCAACAACTTCTTCTAAATAGATTCTTCAACCAAGAACAATGCCATGACAGAAAACAAATAGACTTTTTCCGTGTCTCCGTCTCTCTCCAAAACTTGCGCACCTTTTTACTCTCTAGTTCTTGAATGAGATGAGTGTATAAATGAGGCATTTAGCCCCTCTATTTATACAAAAATGACTTGCCCTTTTAACTGATAGGGTCAACTTGACAATTGTCTCTTAATTACATTTTACATTAGCCACAATAGGGGCTGACTTGATAGTTTGACTTTATTTTACAATAAAGGCCACAATGGGGCCGACTTTACCAATACAACATAATAATATTCTTTTAGGGTTTTTGCATGATCAAATACAATAGGAGACTATCTTCCGCAACTACACATTCTTCAACACAATGAAACATAATCCTTGCAAAAAAACATTGAACCTATTTGGCATTCTTGGCTTGTCTGTTTTTTTCCTTTTAGTCCATATTTCTTGTGGAAGGCCCAGATGCCTTGAATAAGTTAGGGGAGTTTCACTGGCAGCTTGTAGAGATTTTGCCACCTTCGAATGCTAAACAAACCTAAGAGTAGTGATGGAATTCTTTCCTAATGCCCTAAAGTTGGTGCATGGAAGACAAGACAGATGTATTTTCTACTAAAACATTGTGTGCACCAGGAGATCGCTCTTAGCTTGCTGTTGTCAAAATTTCACTAAAAATGGACGCAAGTTATGACCAAAATGCATTTTCATGTGTTTTTCAATTTTGAGGGGGTAAGGAGATGAATCTTTCATTTATATTTGGTGGACACTTATACATATATGCCAACTCATCACAATTCAAATTACATCCATATCCGACCTCATATGACAATGTTATGTCCAAAATACAATTTGACTATTCATCCACATTTTTCTTTCCATATCTTGCATGAAGAACTTGAGGGGAATCGTGCTCCCATTCAACCCTTCACCTTCACAACAAGGAGAGACCAAGGGTTGGGTTAGAGTTTTCCTGAATGTGCTTGTGTTTTAGAGTCTTCCGCAACAACTTGAGTTTTATATTTTTTGCAGCAACATGAGTTCTTTTGTCGCAGATTGAGATTTACAGTTCTTTTGCAACAACTTGAGAACAAACTCAACCTTACTCAACCATTAAACCCGTAATTTGAGAACGAACATAATAATCATATAACAAACCATTTCATTGTTCAAGATTCTTGTAAGACCACACCCCCTAATGGGAGGATTTCAGTGGTGAAAAATGAAGCACATGGTTTCCATTTGTTTCTCCAAGTTGACTATTCCATCAGTTATATAAGTTTTTTGCTTTTGACATGTTTTGATCAACTTCTGTGTCTACCATTGTTTTGTTGCTGAAAGGGACATTCTTCTTCTCCCTTTATGTGCTTTGATGAGGTAGGCTTGGCCACCTTTAACCAAGTGATATTAATTTTCTTTTCTATAGAAAGTCACATCCTTATCTCATAAATATAAGTTGCCAAACCTCACTTCATATGCATTTAGGGTGCAACTTCACATTCTACTTCATCAATTTTACATCTCTTGGTGATTCTCAAAGTAGATTTCTCTTGTTCTCATCCCAATGGACATTGCTGTAATATATCATATGTTTCTAGGGCAAGATCATCAACTAAGGTTTTAGAAATTAGATTGCATTGAGAACCATTTTCAAACAAAGAATTTACCTTTTCGTTCTTCTCTTGAAATTTTATTTAGAATAATGAATTTCTTTCTCCACTTGCCTTTCGCTGTTGCAATGTAGTGCAGGCCATGGTTTCATCCATGTTGAAGACTTTTTATACCATTGTTACTTCCATCCCTGTAGATTTCACTACTCGTTTCTTGGATTTGTACCATTTTGGACACAATTCTTGATGAAGCTTTCAACACTTCTGATTTGTGTGCCCATCCACATCACAATGTTTGCAATGTTTATAGGGATCTTTGCCCTTTTGGGTTATGGTTGTATTATTCTTGCCCTTGGTCTTGTTGGCCTCTTGTTTCCTACACTTGAAGTTCAAATCGTTGTAAATATTTTTTTTCGCTCACATTATCTATGCTTTTCACACTTAGCAACTGCAATTACCTTAAGATGTCGTTGAATAGGCCTCAAAGGTGTTTGGATACTACCTTGAGTTCTTCCAAAGTGATACCCAACACGATGGATTGCTTTTGGAATTCATACGTGTTTTCTTGAACACTTTTCCCTTGTTCTTGTCGAAGGTATTGCTATTTCATGAGTTGTTTTTCTTCATAGATAATATGACAACATTGTGATTTCAACAGTTGTTGGAAGTGCTCCCATTTTGTTACCATGGAATTTTTTCCCATCCTCAAAGCATATACATAGATCTCCTATCATAACAAAGCATGCATTGACATTTTCAATCGGGAAAAATAAATCCTTTGGATTCCATTTTATTTGATAAATGCCAAAATAAACTTTTAACTGCTTTATTGAGTGATTCAACTTCTTAGCATTAACTTGGCCATCATAAGTTGATAGTCCAAGTTTTGCTTTGGATTTTTGTCTTTGGAATCTTCTAGGTTAACTCTTTCTCCTCTTGCTCATATTTTGTTGAGCACCCCTCCTTGTTCCTCATCACCAAAAATTGTGTTAACATCTTAGTCTATATGACAATGCTTTTCTCTAGTCAAGTAAACCCGACTTCAAGGTCTTCCTTGGGTTGTTCCTAATTTAGAAGTTCGTCATTTTTGGGTGTCTACTTCCAAGACCTAACAACAATGACTTTCCACTCTTTTGGAATCTATTGTAGGTGTTTATCTTCGCCAAGTGTTTTTGGACTTGTGTTGTGATACCAATATGATTCATAATCGATTAGCCTATGGATGAAACCAATTCACTAGTACCGATTCATATTTATGGGGAAAATGAGATGTATCTGTGTTATGCTATTTGTTGTGCATTAAACACAATTGTTCCTTTGATGATAGACTATATGTAGTAGAAATAACAAATAATCACATACAATGCTAGAGAACTGATAAACAATGACACACATAAATGACAAATAATCACATACATTGTTAGAGAATTGATAAACAATGGCACACATAAATAACATAGAATTTTTTTACCTTGGAAACCCAAACATAAAAGCTAATGTGAAATGGTGTTATTTTTTTTTATCCTTTCTCTATCGAAGATTTGAGGTATTGTCCTTTGTTGGATGCAATCACTGATTATAGTATGCACTTTGGTCTTTGGACAGTCATTGCTCCTCCTTTCGACATACTATTCTTCTATCTCCTTGTCCTCTTGGCCTTGGAACAGTCCCTTCTTCCTTGTGTCTTCACTCATTCTACCCCTCCAACAAAACATAATCCTCCTAAAAACACTCCAAACCTGTTCTTCATTCTTGGCTTGTCTCTTTATTGTCTCCTCCCCTTGGTACATCTTCCTCATGGAGGGTGAAGAGGCCTCAACTAAGTTAAGGGATTTTTTTTGGCAACACATCGAGCTTTTGCCACTTGTTTCTCCGCTTTCGAATGCTAAAACAATATCGAGAGTAGTTACAAGCTTCTTTCTTAATTATAGTGTAGATGATGTTTAGGCATTTTGGAAGCTTGAACAAATGGTTTTTTTGTTGAAATTTTGTGGGCATGTGGAGATAGACACCAACCTACCGCTGTCAAAATTTCACTACAAATTGACACCATATGGACGAGTTGTATGGAATATGTTTTCAAGCATTTTTCCATTTTAAGGGGGTAAACATATGAATCTTTCGCTGATTTTTGGTGGACACTTGTACATACATGCTAGTGCACCATAGTTTGAATTAAATCCATATCGAACCTCATATGACAATGTTATGTCCAAAATACAACTTGACTATTTCTCCACATTTTTCTTTCCATTGCCTATGCAAATATGTTGAGGGGGACCTGTGGTCTTAATAAACCCTTCACCATCACATCAAGGAATAACTAAGGGTTAGATTAGAGTTTTCCTTAGCATATCTATGCTTTATATTTTTTTGCAACAACCCAAGTTCTTCTATAGCAACTAAAGTAACATAGTTCTATGGAGTGACTTAAGTTCTTTAGCAATAACTTGAATTTTATTGTTCTTCTGACACAACTTGAGAATAAACTCAACCTCGTTGATGCGAGGAATGAAAAAATCCTCACTCAAGCATTTTCGAATCTCTTCGGGCTAGGTGATATAGAAGGGATTATAACCCTGGGCTGGGCTTATGGCTTGTCAAAAATATCAATCAAACATCAAGAAATTAATTCTCAGGTCTGATGCTATTTTATAAGTATTAAAATTTTGTGTCTTTTATATGAAATAAACTAAAAGTAAAAAAATGTACTTGCAAAAGAATTTATGAAAATATATGAATAAGTAAATGAAAGAAAACATAAATATGAAAAACAACATACAACAAGTCTCATAGATGAGAAGAAATCAACAAATAGTTTTCTTAATTTCAATTTGAGTTACAACTAAGTTTATCTTTTCAAACTCATATGAGATTTTGGATCATAATTATACTTAGAAGTCTAATATGTTATTTGACTGTAACATCCGGCTCTTGCGTGCACTGAGCGAACTTATTCTTTGGGGACAATTGCTTGCAAGTGATCCAAATTAATATACTATTGGCCATTTGATTATGATTATGAGGCATTATGGATTTGATGATATGTTATGTTGTGTAATTACATAGACAAGTGATATTGACTGGGTTCTCCTGAGTGTGCAGGACCTTGGACCTCGAGGATGCAGAGGCATCGATGAAACCCCTTGGACTCCGGATTGAGTCAGGGAGTGGACTATTTGGGTTTGATTGTTGTTGATATGACATATGTACATCTGAATAGATATTATGATGATTTATTATTATTGCTGACATGATTTGTTGATGATGCAGGCTGACAATAGCTTGCCGATCGTACTCACATGTGGAGTAGAGGGGTCACACACGACAACCAAAGACTTTGAGGGAGAGGTGTGGACAACAACCCTGCCACAACCTACTAGCACTCCCGCCGTGGCTCGAACTGTAGGTTAACGATTACCTAGTTCGAGAAGAACCACGATGCCGTGAGGGTAGTCTACGACAATCACTCATGATGATTCTAAGGGGCATGCAATAAGGTAGGGGCTTTATTCCTTAGAGGCCCTTAGTCTTCCACAAGATCACCTGACAGAGTATTGACTCCAGGGGTTTTTGATGTCTACGAAGTCAGTCAAGAGGTGAGTGGCACCCTTAGAGCACGTACTACATCCTGAAGGGCACGTCGTGTAAGGAAAATGGAAAGAGGTGAGTGGCACCCTTGGAGCACGTAGTCCGTCCTGAAGGGCACATTGCACAAGGAAAACAGAAAAAGGTGAGTGGCACCCTTGGAGCACCTAGTGCGTCTTGAAGGGCATGTCACAATTTCAATGGGTAAATGAATAAAACTAGTCGGCCTTAAAATGAATGACGTGATAAGTAAGATTTAAAAACAATTTCCCTAATAAAAATCTCGCCCAACCTAGGAAATTAAAATCTAGGTCTAA
Organism: Picea sitchensis; assembly: GCA_010110895.2. NCBI lineage: Eukaryota > Viridiplantae > Streptophyta > Pinopsida > Pinales > Pinaceae > Picea > Picea sitchensis. The sequence continues at coordinate 4,522 of SNQJ01S0224023.1, read as the reverse complement.
GTGATACTTGTGGTAAAATAATAATAATAATAATAATAATAATAATAATAATAATCATAATCATAATTAAACATGTGACGAAAAGGGGGTAAGAAATTAATTTAATTTATTAAAATCAAATTTTATTAGGGGATTACAAACTTAAAAGGGAATTGATTGTTTTTTTTCCTACATATGTTAAGTAAAATTTATTAATTAAAAAGAAAAAGGGGTAAACGGTGATTTTTCTACACTTGCTAATTTGAGTTTTAATTAAAAAGGGAAAGGAGGGAAATTAAAAGAAATAGGAAACTAAGGGGAAAAGGGGAAACATAAAGAAAAAGGGAAACATAAGGAAAAAGCTATATGGCTAACTTAGTAATGAATCTTGCCTTTAAGAACTTTCTAATTATGAACTCAACTAAGAATTTAGTAAGGGCATAAGTCATTTAAAATGTGTAAGGGAATATGGGGACACCAATGAACGATTTTAGGAATGCTTTTAGGTGGGTGAGATAAATATGAATAATTAAATATTGAATGAATTTAATTTTTGGTGCAACTAGGGGGATGGGTGACATGTATACGAGGGAGGTTTTTCTGAATTAAATTAATGAAAAATAAATTAAATGGGAAATTGGGAAAAAAATCACTTAGAAACTCTATAAAAAGGATGGAGGAGGGGGACCATGGATCTGATCTCTTATGCGTAACGTTATGCTGCAAATTTTTTGTCTTGACTGACTTATCTTGTGGGAGTTAGGATACCCAGCTTGGGTGACGAGTGGTAGTTCGACCTTGCGAGGCGAGCTGGGTGCTAACTGTTCTTTGGTATAGTGTGCGTGGACCCTTTGTGGCTCGGGGGGCTTAGGGGGAAGAATAAAACCCTAGCGTTGACTGGGAGGTACCGATGAAGTCACATCGGTCGACAAGCGTGAGTTGGACGGAGCACGCGCGAGACAACGATTCAGAGCTGTCACCTTGAGCTATAGTATGCATGCATTTATTTTAAATGGTTGATTAATATTGTTCTTGCATGTTCATTACTGTACTTCTATTGTGTAAATAAATGTGTTTTACTCAATGTTTTTAATCGAAAACTTAAAGTCATCATAGTTTTACGCTTGTTGCTTTTGAATTGATTTCCTTGGCAACCTGATCCCTGATTACTATGACTGTTCTGTTTTGTTTTATTGATTATTATGAAGAGATTGCGCTTTATCTTTCGTCCTTATCTCTAGATCATCAATCCATGCTTGAGCAGTCGGCCATGAGCCGAATCGACGGTCGTCACTTCGGTGTTAATAGACCTATAGATTCTAACACCCTACTTTTTTGTGTGTGGATGATGAACGAAGGATAATTTTTCCCAACCATCTACTTTTCTTATCTCTGCGTTTATTGTTTCTGGTTGAATGATTGTTTCGCGCCTTCTTGCGATTGAATACCTCTGCGTATTGTTTATATTTTATTCTCTGTGATTTTCATGACTGTTCCCAGCTCTTGAATGGAAAAATATCAGCGTGGTCCACTTGAATGAATGTGTTTCTTTTTAAACTATTGTGACTGTGATTAAATTCATTTGTTTGGAAGTTACCCATTGTATGACAATGTTGTTTTAACTATTTGTGACTGCAATTGAATTTATTTATTGACTATAAACGATTGTACGACAACGTTCTTGTACTTCTTTGTGACTGTGATTTGAATCTTCAGACATCGTTATTATTTGCCTATTATTGACTGTGAAATGGTTATAGCCATTTACATTTTGACTGAGAGTTATATAGCCATTCGAATTCACAGTCACCAATTTTTATATAATGACTGCGAATTTACATAGCCAATTCGAATGCAAAGTTGTGTATTGTTTGTGTTTTTAGTGAAATGATCTCTGCGTTTTAATGAAATGATCCTCCGTGTTTTGACGAAATGATCTCGACGACTTCTGCGAAATGATCTCTGCATTCTTAATGACCTCTGCGTTTTTAAAGTATAATTGCAATATAATTGCGATATTGTGTGGATATAGATTCTGCCAACGATAATACATTTAACTCAACAATTAATTTTTAATAGACAACAATGAAATATTGAACTCGGCTAACATTCAATGGATTTTGATACATTGAAACATTGACAACGATTTTTACCTGCGTTCTTAATTTTATTAAACCATACTTGCGTTTTTGATGAACCGATTGCCAGTGTGATCCATGATTGTATACCTTCGTTTTTAAACCTGTTTTTGACTGTGAAATTTCCCATGTTTAATGGACCACCATTTAATTTCATGACTGCTGTACCTGTGTTAATGAACCACGACTTCTACTAACATTTTTTACCATGAATTCTACCAACGAAATTCATGTGATTACTTGCGTTTTTACCAGCGAAATTCATGGTGATTTACAGGCGAGTTGTTTAATCATTGTTGTGTAATTGTATGCCTGCGTTTCTTTTATAAACACAACGATATCCTGTGTGAAAGGGACAACGATTCAAGCTTCTCATAAACAGAAAGTCATACTTAATGGACAACGTGTATATTTAATGGACATCGTGTATATTTAGTGAGACCGATAGGTATATGAGTAATTCCTTAAACAAAATAGAAATGAAACAACATTCTTAAAGACAACGATTCCTTCATACATTTAAAGGACAACAAGACATTAAAAGACAACAATTACAGTGAGAGGTTAAAAGATGACGATTGAATGAATGGTCTGCATTTTCCTTTGATATGTCTGTGCCCTGGGTAAAATATTTGTGTTCCTTTAACAAGAAAAAAAGATATATAGCTGCGTTTTTGAGCTAAAAATGAAGAAGGCTTGTATCTTAAATATTTTGCAAGTTTTTAATTAAGTGTGCTTAGGCAAAAGGATCAATTTGCAAACACAAATTTTAGAGAAAATTTCACATTCAAGATGCAGATAATAACCAACAAATAACAGTGAACAGTAAACACATAACACAACAAATTATAAAGGAGTTCACCCTTCTCTTGGGCTACATCTCCTGGTCCAACTCCTAATGGATCTTTTATATTATTTGCTGAAAGTGCTAAAATCAGTGCTTTACAATGCTCAAAATGCCAAATAGATTGCTCCAATGGCTTCAGAACATCCAAAAACCCCTAGCTGGGCTTTTTCGACACCTGATTTGGCCAAAAATTGAAGAAGATAGGCTTCCTAGAAGTTTCTCCTTCAAACTTGCTATCTCTAGTTCGCCAAAATGCACCTCTGTGTGTCCAACCTAGCCTCTGCGCGTTTTTCCGTGCCTAAACCCAACACCCCGCACATACTCGCAAAAAGCGCGAATCTGTAGAATGGTTAGGGAACCTAGCCTCCTAACCTCGAAGGTGTTGGGCGCATGGGGCCATGTGGCCACGTTCCCCGCGCACCAAAAGGGGCTCATTTCCACGGGCGCATACAAGTTTAACAAGTGGCACATATTTGGTGTTAACCGTTTGAAAACTAAAACTCGAGCTCGTTTCCATGGTCATGGATCCCACTGTATGGTCATATGGCAATGTATGTGCAACCGGGGGCTGGGGCTAAGCCCCAACCCGGACGCGCCTAAAGTGCAATGTATTCAAACTTAAATAGTTATGATATGACATATATAACAAGGAATAAGTGGTGGCGCGTCGGTTGGGTGGCCTTTGCCAAGTCGTTTCCATATGTGGTGGGGAGGTGCGGGGTTTGAACCCCACGGACTCCATGTTATATTTTGCCAACCACAAAAACGGTGCCACGTGGCAGCCCACGTCTGGGCAACGTGGCACCACTATATTGGTCAATAACCATGCCACGTGTCGAAAGATGATTCAACCACGTCGACCCTCGGCTTCCCATTCAGCACCTGCCACATCATCATCTTCCATGTCAACGTACGGCCCTGCCACATCATCATTTGCCACATCAATGTACGGCCCTGCCACATCATCATATGCCACGTCAACGTACGACCCTGCCACATCATCACTTGTACGGACTGTACAATGAGTGAATTTTTGCCTGTTTGGCAAATCGAACAGAACGTGATATCTCACTCATATGATGTCCGTTTGACCCCATTCGAAGTGAGTTGGGTTCGTGACGATGAGGCCTATGTACCCATTCGATTTGAAGCGATTATGAGCACTTTGAATTTTGAGCAAAATTTGATCCCCTGGATCACACCTCCCCATTGGGAAGCTTTTGGACCTCCAAAAGACTATTTTCAGTCTATATAAATATGAGGGTATAGTTCCCTCACCTTTCCAACCTCAATCCACTTGTCCTTGCTTGGATTTGTGTCTTTAAGACCAATTTGAAGATATTCCACATTTTCTTGTTTTGAAGTTTTCATCGTCCTGTCAAGGATTGTGTCTTCATGCAGTTCTGTAAAACATTATGGTGAGAAATCATCTATAGAAGGAATCTGAACATGCTCTCCTTGATCATCAATCAAAGGAGGCTCACACAATTTCAAATTCTCAACATTGACAACTGCATACATTTGCATATAAGGAGGCAAATCCAAACAGAAGGCATTG
>SNQJ01S0224022.1:3011-14816 GCA_010110895.2 Picea sitchensis | reverse complement strand
ATGTGGGGAGACACAGTGGGGGGAAAGAGAGAGAGATGGGGGGGAAGGAGGCAGATGGAGAGGGTGGGAGCGATAAGTGGGGAGAGAGAGGGAGAGAGAGACAAGGGGGAGGGACAGATGGGGGTTGTTGGAGCCATCCTTGTTTTATTTTTTACCCTTCACAATTCTCAATTTTTTATGCTTGAAATCTAGAGATGGCCTTTTGATTTTTCCCCCCGAGACTATGAAAATCCTGCAACCTTGTCATTTAAACAATGACGTTTTTCCTACTCTTGAAACAAGTCAACTTTCATAAGAATGCTCGAATCCTTTGTTTTACTTCGGGATCTCGCAAGTCAGACACTATAATCCATGAGTTCACACGCCCCGAGTCGCGAAACGGCAAACTCATATTGAATTTTCACTCAAGACAATAACCAAGGTAAAATCTTTAACTCAGTGGTTAGACGTCATCGGGGTTTCATGCCTCAGCATTCGCCAAGTTCAAATTTTTATTTTTACAGCCCCGAGAGCCGAGAACACGAGGTTCTTTCGGGCTAACCCTAGTCAAAAACTGAAGGCAAAAGGGCTAACCGTGGTTAAAGTCTGTTCTTCGCGTTTCGCCACTCGTCACTATCTTTTCAAAAGTTACAACGTATAAAACCCCGACTCACGAAGTCACGACGTAATTATGGAAAGATTAATTAATCACCTAATCTAAGATTTTCTTCCCCTTAATTGAGCCTTAATTATTGCCATCTCGCGGTTTCGCGACTCGGCATACTAATCTCCGAGAAACTTGCCTTCGAAGTTTTGAGTTGCAATATGGTGAATAAATGGATTATAAAATTAATGATGCTCCAAATCACGATTATTGTTAATTAAGCCAAAGTCGGTCCTCGCAATCTCGCGAGTTGGGGACTCAAAATGTTAAAAGAAAAACAACGAAGTAGCAAACAACAAGGAATTGATAAAAGGTGGTAAAATTTGAAAATTTAAGATAAGGCAAAATATATCCCGAGCCCTGAGGCTTGCATGTTTCCCGAAGTAGCCACCTCTCTCCCTACTCCGACTGACTGTCAAACCGCGAAAAATTGATGACATTAACGGATAATTAGGGTGAATCCACGAATATAAGATCAGATTTTACGCAATAAATTTGTTTCTAGTTACGATTTGACAGACTTATTTCGAAAAGTACAGAATTTTCAAATAAATATAGGAGTTTCATTTTATTATAATGAAAGCATTTTCATAAGCACGCAGAGCTCGTCATTTTCCTAGTGAACTAATTTCTGCATGTATAAGCAGTTCTATCACAGAAGGGTGAAAACGCAAGCTTCAGCTATGGCTCCATGGAAAGCAGCAAAGGCGAATGTCGAGGTTACAGGGCAAGGCTCAGATAATATTTTCAACACTTCGCCCTGGAGTGTCGACTCGGTCCCTAGCTGGTTGTTTGTTTCAGATATTCTGCAATCTGATTTGGTGAATTATTCAGACTCTGACGACAACGAAAGGGATGACTTGAACACCAAATACAGGATAGTTGTGCAATCCGGAATGCACCGGGTAGCATCCAGACCACGGTTGCTCCCATATTATGATATGATCCGATGAGTGTTGGATCACATAGACCTACCCACCAGAACTATCATGAACGACCAACGGGTGATGGTCGAGACTTTTAGACCGGAGCACATACAAACCATGTATAAGCTCCCGACAACATTTGAATACGCGTATGGTGTTGAATTCCTGGAGGAATTCAAAGAGAAGGAGTGCACTCAATATGACAAAACCATTCCTGGTTTGATAAAGGATTGGGTTTCATGCTCCGTGAAATTCAGAGCAAATGACCAAGGTGTTTATTCAATCGCTTCGCTGGAGCCACAGTATAAGTATGTGGCAATGATGACATGCCGACTATTTGGAATAGAGGACACATCACATTTCTACATTGCATGGGTGCCTCTCATGTTTTGGGTCACAGAAGGTTGCTCGTTTAATTGGGCAAAGAAACTCTCAGACAGTTTGGCCAACCGGGTCACAGAGTATCGGGAGCAGAGGGCAAGCGGGAGACCGTCCTCATTTTTCATGTATGCATATATTATGGACGCGGTATGTTCCATGACACCATTCCCTTTGATGAGATGGGCTTGGAATCTAGCCCAAGAACAACCTGTGCATGAGTATCATGACAAACTATGGGAGAATAAAGCGGACAAATTCATTTACGAAATTTTCAAGTGGGTGATGGCGCCCCTGCACATTGCCATTTTTTGTCACCCGCCACCTCGTATCTCGGACAGCATTGCTGCAAGTCTGAGTGGTATAGCAGACTGGTACGTGGAAGCCGAGTTTTCCTACTTCAGAGTGTTCGGAGCTGCTATTCCCCTGCTTGCACTACCACTGTTCATCCCCGACAAGCTGGCTTGTCGCGAGATCGCCTGACAAAAAGTGATTGGGAGGGTGAGTAAAGAAATCTAAGCATCTTCAAATAAGGTGTGACCATTTTTCCCCATTCAGCTATATTCTTATTCTTTATTGGATTTTGGGCATGCCAAAGCTGAGGCTGTAGCCCTGGAAGACCTAAGTTTGGTCTCCATCGAGTATAAAAAACATCACCCTCAGAAAATTGTGAGCAACCATTTAGCTAATTGTGGGATGAAGAGGTTTGAACATGAGTTCTCAGCCCCGGATGAGGAAGTGCTATCTCGGATCCGATCTTTAGCACCCGAAGACATAGCCTCTGTATTGAAATTTCAGGAACACAGACGAACTTGTCTGCCCGCTGTGTTCCGAGGAGTGAGCCCAGGCATTTCTAAGATGGAACCAAAGGATGCTGAAGGCCCCAAATATGTAAATCCCGGCTCGGGAAGAAGCCAGGACGAGGGGAAGCAAACGAAGAAGCTTGAAGAAGATGCATAGAATCTGGACCTGCCAAAGAAACTAAACTTGGAAACTGAGACGAAGACCCCTGAACCTCCGAAGAAGCAGGACCTAGTCGTCACCCCAGGAAAGGCAGCAAAACAAATCAGGGAAACCATCACTTCTGTCACCCCCTTGCAGTCGACGCAAGGAAATATAGAAGAAGGATGGATTTTCGATGAGGAACTGAGGCCTATCAGAGCAGAAGAACTTCCTCCAAATGAGTTCTTCTTTGACAAAAAGAGGAAAGCAGTGGTGAAAATGGAATTCTACCAGGAGGAAGAATCGACCGCTAAAAATTTCAAGGTTATGACCGATGGAAAGAACAAAAAGAATGAGCAATTCTCCACGGAGATCGTAGGAATGCTAGGAGCGTATGCATCGGCGAATCAATTTTCGGTCGTATTGTTGAAAAACCAGCTCAAAAGAAAAAATCGTCTGATCAAGACTCTTTAAGCCAGATTAGCTTGGGCCACAGAAAACGCTAAAGGTCAGGTGAGCAGGGAGATAGAACTGGCCTGACTAGCTGATAGAAATGAAATAGAAGTGCTCAAAGCCAAGTTGGAGCAAGCACATCTAGTGATCCAAGATGGTCGGATACAGGCGGGTCAACAGAGGACTATGATTGCAGAGCTGCAAGCTCAAGTAGAGATCGTTGAAAGCAGGTTGATGGATGTCAACGGGTTTAAATCCCGAGCGATCCAGATTTGGAGTAGGATCTTTTCTACACAACAGAGTTTGCTAGCCAAAGTGGGAGTGATTCGAGAGGATTGCCTGTTGATGCATCGGCTTTCCGAGAACCTGACTGTCAGAGAAAGGGATCTAGAAGCGGCTCGGGTTGCCTTCCAGGAGGTGGTGATAGCCACGAACAATAGAGTTTCGGCAGGTTCTCCTGGATTTGCTCTCCCAAAACAAACTAGAGGTAACATTCTGTGGAAGGATTGGGAGCATAACATTGCCCTGGGCAAGGAACAGGCCCAAAAAGTGACCAATTCGTTAGAAGAAGCCTTCAATTCTATAGATGGTGAGTTGTTGGGTATGGACAGTGGAGACGATGCAGAAACTTTAATGAAAATGAATGTAGAACATATCTCACTCGATCTGAAAGAGAAGGATGAGAGAGATTCGACCGATATCTCTCATATAGATAGGGTGGACATGGCCCGAGTTGACAGGCACTTGATCTAGCCCAGCGCGCAACTAAGTGCCCTTGATATCATCGATGCACAAATAGGGGACAAGATGCAGTAGTTAGCCCAAGAATGTTACTTCGTCGAGGCTAGCTATCAAGCGGAACCTTCACGGCTCGTATCTCAACTGGTGGAAAGATGCATCGCCTGCACCGAATCCGCACGAAGACGAGCACCTGGCAACAAGTGAAGACAGATTAGGGGAGATGGAGTGATTTCTCTCTCCTCTATCATAACTAAAATTTTTGCAACTATTGAGATTCTACCTGCTTTGCAGAAATTGTATAAATATACCCCAGAGAGAAATAAATGAGGCTGGACCCTTTTTGAGATTTTGTAATAGAGTTTTTGCATTGAGATTTAATACAGGCAGATCCGAGATTCTCAATTCCGTTACTTCTGTATTACAAGTTTTCTTTCTTGTTCCTCATTTTCATTTTCAATTCATATTTGTAATTGATGTGCTTTGTTATACTTTAGTACTACCACTACTATAACGAATAAATTTGGGTTTTCTGTGATTGTTTATTGCCTTTCCTCTGGACCAGCTATCAGATGTGTAAGACCAATTTGCAGTTTCAGAATTCTACATGCATTTTTTGCTACATCGGTTATTTTCTTAAATATTTTCTTCTTTCGTTTACTTCATAAGATTTTCCCTTGATAGGAATCTGACACTATAAACGGCTTAATGTTTTTCCCCCATCTCACCCCTTTGACTAAGATATAATATATTTACGGGAATGAGCCTTAGATTTGCATACATCATTAATACTGCAACTGTGAATTCTCTTTTATAAAACTAAACTGAGACAACACTCAATCTTTCTTAGCAGTTCTCTTACTAGTACTGTTCCCCCATGATAGTTCCTATACCAACTCAACCTAATGTTGAACCCGGATTATTGAACCAAACGCATATCGCCTTGAACCTTTTCAACACTATCCTTAAAACAACCACTAACCGGGCCGAGCTTGAACAATCATGGGCAGCCATTGAACGTGACATAACTATTCAGGAGCAGTTCGAAGCCATGCAACCCCAATGAAGAAATCTCCCCTAGACCTTTCTCCAAAGGTTGATATTTTCCCTTCTCCTTATCCTAACCACTTTTGGATGCCTTGACACTGTACTTTTGAGCCTTAGTAAAGACTCAAGAACAACATCTTTCTGGTGCTGTTGCCGGGGAGCAAAGTTACAAAATCTTTTTCCCTAGGAAAATGACAAATTGTTTTTCATTGAAAGTGTTACCCTTTGATGGTGAACAAAGAGTACACACCTTTTAAGGATTTTTATCTTTCACTTGGTGACTCCACGAAAAAATAAACTGGCATTCACTTGAAGGAATACCAGACAGAACCCGGATGGTGAGCAGATTACACCAGTTTCTGATCCTGAAAAAATTCTAAAGGAGAGAGGCTCTTTTAAGCCAACCGCTACAGTTTACCAACTTGAAATCCCATCACTGAGGGTCGAGAGTCCTTCCGAACCCCCGACCTTGCTCAATCCTTACTTTGATGCTAAACATTCAACGCTCTATACTGAAATCGGAAGTGAGATCCATCCAACAGTCCCCTTGATACAGGAGGGAAAGGGCCCTTTTGAGGGTTCGTCGTAGTTCAAATCACCATATTATCTTCAGTTAAGTTTCCTGACTTCTCCAAACACTGAAGAGTGTGTTACACACTCGTTTCTCACACCATTCAATTTTCTCGACTCTGTCTCTTGCAAGTCCGAGGAACTGACCCCTCGCATTCCTTATCCTTCCTCATCAGACTCTCCTCTTAGCTAAGAAAATATAAAACCCCTTTTGTTTTTTGAAAACCCCATTTATAACTCTCCACAAACAACGATGGAAGCCTCCAGAGCAGGAGGTGGAGGGTTTATAGGAGGAGGGTTTGGAGGAGGTGGAGGAGGTGGCCCTCTAGGAGGAGGTGGAGGAGGAGTCCCCCAAGGAGGAGGTGGAGGTCAAGGGCCTCCTCCTCCTCCCAAAGTTTTTGCAAAGGTCGTAGCTCGATACTCCCCTTTAGTGTTACCCGTCCCCCTACACAAACTTCCAGAAAACTACATAAAGAATTTACTGAAATTCACCGGGGAGGGAGATTTGACCACCGCTGAACATATTAACTTCTTTGACCAATTCACAGATATCTTTGGTATCGAGCATGAGGATGTATATTCGAGACTCCTTGTCCAAACTTTTGAGGGTCAGGTCTGAACTTGGTTTCGGAGCTTGCCCACAGCCTCTATCCCTTCATATGATTCCTTGGAAGACGCTTTCCTCAGACAATGGGGTGAGTGAAAAGATCATCTCTATTATCTAACCGAATTTGGGGCTTTGAAGAAAAATAACTCAGAGTCAGTCATAGAATTCATCTAAAGATTCAATAAACTGTACAACAAAATCCCAACTGAAGTCAAACCATCTCCACCCGCGGCCAAAGTGACCTTCGCCGGAGATTTCGAGCTAGATTTCGCATTACTTTTACGAGAACAAAGGGGAGCCACCTTAAACCGCATGCAAGACGATGTGGTAGAGATAGAATCTAACATGATGGCATCGGGTAAACTTAAGACCAGAGTAGAGACTGGAAACAGAGAGCCCAAGCATTTTAGAGAACAAGCAGGCCCTTCAGGGTCCAATATAGCCTCCGACGATAGGGTGGACGATATGGCTAGGGTAATCAAAGAGTTGCCAAACAAAATAACCCGAATGGAACTTGAACAGGCCAAGTCTGAATCTTACCCCAAAATGGATTTTTGAAAAAATCAAAACCCTCCAAATCAACCAAGGAAAATAAAAAAGGAAGATTAAAAAATACAAGCTCCCTTGAAAAATGAAAATTTTATAGGAGCTAACGATTTTCAAGACTTCGAGGATTCAGATAACGATGTCACGAATTTCGATGATGACTGTAATTAACCATATCTGACTCATGAAGACTATGAAAGGTCTCTAAATGTTTCGGGGACACAAAATGAGAGCGAAGAGAGTGATCACACTGAGAACCATGAATCCCAACCAGAAGATGAGATAGTGATAGCTGAGTTTCAACCTAGATACAACCTGAGATCTAAAAATAAACCTGCCTCGACTTTTCAACCTAGCAAAATCCCCCAGAGGGGTCAAGCTTATGAGCCTCCTTCGGATGAGACCCCACCACCCAACAACAAAATGAGAAGAGTGAGCACTCAGGAGTCTGAGGTAGAAAAAGTGGGAACTCAAACACACCCAATCGAACCTGTAAACAAGGATACTTCTTTAACTAAGACCATGAATGATAAATCTATCCAGACGAATAAGTCAGAAAGAAGGAATTCGAAAGTCTCAACCGTACAAATAGACAAAGTGAACAGAGTGTTCAGTTTCGAAAATGAGTTGAACAAAATTAAGATACCAATCCCTTTGGTGGAATTAGCGAAAAACCCCTGTTATCGCAAACAAATTACCAAAATGATAGGTGTATCCGAGCTTGAAAGTCAGTCTGATGTTATAAACTTGGAAGATGATAGACCTAACATCACCTTTGCTCCCCATTTTGAAGGGTCCAAAGACAACATCGCTCCCTTCTATATCACTCTGAATATACATGATCATTTGTTGCATAATTGTATGTTAGACTCCGGAGCTTCCCACAATGTTATGCCCAAGATTATAATGGAGAAGCTGGGTCTCCAGATCACAAGACCTTATGGAAATCTATACTCCTTTGATTCAAGGAAGTTTAAATGCATGGGGATGATAAAGGATCTGGTAGTTACCTTAGCTCAGGTCCCTATTAAAAGTATCCTAATGGATGTGGTTATCGCCGATATTCCCCATATGTACGGTATGCTATTATCTAGGTCATGGGGGTCCAAGTTGGGAGGTTCCCTTCAGTTAGACATGTCCTATGCCACAATCCCTGTCTTCGGGGGTCAGTTCACTCGTTTATACAGAGAGACAAGATTAGAATACACGATCAATGACCCTCAAAACCCGCACAACTTCCCCATTTCCATCGCAGACCAAGATCTGGGAAACTGCATTTTGTCTTTTGATGATGGTCTGGATGGTTACCTAGAAGAAATCGATGCAAATAAAGAAGAGTTAATCCCCTTGACAGAAGAGCTATGTAATACTGGTGTATGGAAAATGTATTTTGATGGCGCTTTGTCTTCTGAAGGAGCTGGTGCTGGGGTACTTTTGGTAGCACCTGAATGTAAGTTCATTGTTCCTTTCTCCTATCGTTTGCAGTGGGACATAGATTACACTAATAATGTATGCGAGTATGAAGCATTGATCTTAGGATTAGAGGCTGCCAAGAAATTAAATATAAAGAATTTGGAGGTATACGGTGACGCTGAATTGATAGTAAGACAAGTGAACCGACAGTACCTAGCCAGGCATCCCAGACTAAGAGCCTATAGAAATTGTACTTGGGATCTCATCGAAAAAAAATTCTCATCTGTAAATATCCATTTTATCCCTCGCACCGAGAATCTACATGTTGATGCATTGGCAAAGGCAGCTTCTACCTTTTCTCCTCCCACGACTTTCAAACTGAAATATCATATCGAAATTAGATACAAGCCTTCCATACCAGACAATATCCGACACTGGCAAGTTTTTGAAGATGATGAACAGATTAAGAAGTTCCTTACTGCAGTAGGTGACTTTTCATAAACTCACACTGACCAAGAAAACCAGAATGATTCCATGTGGATCATGTAATAAGGAGAGGAACCTGAAGTTTTCCGAGAAAAAATTGCAGATCATCATATGCTGGTCCTTAAAAGCAATCAGATTCCCAAAGGATTGATTCCTTTGGAAAGACTTTTTGATCAGAATGATGTATCTGTAAAGGCCACTTTGCAGCCCCAGCCTGAAGAGGTGGGGGATTGTGATATAAGGACCGAAAAGGAACCCCGAATGGTAAAAATATCGAAATTCCTCCCTCCCAAAACAAAAGTGAAGTACCAAGACTTGCTCAGGCAATACAAAGATGTTTTTTCCTGGTCCTATGATGAATTGAAAACATATGATACTTCCATTATTGATCACAACATACCTTTGAAGCCTAGGGTCAAACCGTTTAGGCAAAAGCTTAGGCAAATTAACCCCATTTTGTTACCAGTGATAGAAAAGGAAGTTAAAAAACTCTTGGATGCAAAGATAATCGTACCTTTGAGATACTCGGACTGGGTAGCTAACCTATTTCAAGTCAGGAAAAAGAACGGGGAAATCAGACTATGTGTGGATTTCCGAAACCTAAACAAGTCGTCTCTCAAAGATAATTACCCGCTGCCCAAGATGGACCACATTTTAGAAAAGGTTGTTGGAGCTAATCGAATTTCAATGATAGATGGCTTCTCTGGTTATAATCAGATCGCTATGAATGAACAGGACATGGAAAAAACTGCATTCACCATGCCCTGGGGTACTTTCATGTATGACAAAATGCCTTTTGGTTTAATGAATGCAGGGGCTACTTTCCAGCGAGCTATGGACATCTCTTTCGTGGGAGAAAGGGACAAGTTCATAGTCACTTACCTTGATGATCTGACGATTTTTTCTAAAACTGACGAGGAACATTTGATGCATCTCAGACAGATGTTCGAAAAGTGTCGTAGGTTTGGTCTATCCCTGAATCCAAAGAAATCTCATTTTTCTATGTGGGAAGGTAAGCTTCTAGGCCATGTCGTATCTAAGGAAGGAATCAGGATTGATCCTAAGAGGGTTGAAGTGATAGATACTATCACTATCCAGAGAAATATAAAAGAAATTCAATCATTCTTAGGTAAGATAAATTTTCTGCGAAGGTTTATTCCAAATTTCATTGAGATTGTCAAATTGATTACAGGAATGTTGAAGAAGGACAATGGGGTAAACTGGACCCTCGAGGCCAGGGCATCTTTCACGCACATTAAAAAATTTATAAGCAAGGCACCCGTGTTAGCAAGTCTGGATTATATGAAAGATTTTCTCATCTTCTCTTTTTCTTCTAAACATACCGTCGTCGTGGTACTCTTGCAGAAAAATGAAGAGGGGTTCGAACAGCCGATAGTGTTTTTCAGCAAAAGCCTCAGAGATGTGGAACTGAAATATAACATAATGGAAAAACAAGCATACACAATGGTAAAAGCATTGAAAGTGTTCAGAACCTATGTGCTACATTCAAAGGTAATCGCGTATGTACCCACTAGTTCTGTAAAGGACATATTGGTACAGTCGGACAGTGACGGAAAAAGAGGGCGATGGCTCGCTAAAATACAAGAATTCGATATGGAAGTCAAGCCGACTAAATTGATAAAGGGGCAAGGTATGGCCAAACTCTTGGCCGAGTCGAATCTTAGAGCCCTTGATATTAATTGCCTCCAAGAAGAAGACAGAGACACCCACCTGCACGAGCCAGATGACCGGACAGATCCAAGAAAGATTGAAGAAACGTTCATATCGTCGGGCTGGTATAAAGACATCGTGTTCTACTTGTTGAACCTGAAGTGCCCAGATGGACTATCATCAGCCAAATGCAAAACTTTAAAACTCCACACTGTAAAATATTGCATCGTCGAAAATCAGCTATACTGGAAGGATCCACTCGGGTTCCTACTAGTTTGTTTGGTCAAGTCGGAAACTCCTCAGGTTATAGAGGAATTTCATGAAGGAATCTGTGGAGGACACCATGCATGGAGAGACACGGCCTACAAGATCTTGAGAGCAGGCTACTATTGGCCGAAACTATTTTCAGACGTAAATGCCAAAGTACGCGCGTGCGACCCTTGTCAAATATTCACTGGGAAGCATAAACTCCCTGCACTACCACTTGTTCCAGTCAAAACTGAAGCTCCATTTCAACAATGGGGTCTAGATTTCATAGGTGATATCAATCCTCATTCCAGTGCTCAGCATAGGAGGATCTTAATAGCCACGGATTATTTTACAAAGTGGGTGGAAGCCATTCCAACCAAGAAGGCAACAGACTCAGTGGTAATCAACTTCTTGGAGGATAATATTTTGTCAATATTCAGTTGTCCCTGAAAGATAGTTACTGACAACACCCAAGCATTTAAGTCTATGGCTATGATCAGTTTTTGTTAGAAATACAACATCATTCTCTGACATTCCACTGCATACTACCCCCAAGGGAACGGGTTGGCCGAGTCATCAAATAAGAGCCTGGTAAACATTATCAAGAAGGTATTGGATGAGAACAAGATGGCTTGGCATGTACATTTGAAATACGCATTGTGGGCAAACCGCATAAGCACGAAAAGATCTATCGGCGTTTCACCTTTTTAAATGGTCTATGGGACAGATGTCGTTCTACCCATAAACTTGGTGCTACCGGTAATGAAGCTGTGGCAAGACCAAAATGAAGAACCCAATCCTCTGACCAGGAGAATAAATCAATTGATTGAGGTCCAAAAGCAGAGAACCAAGGTTGATGAAAAGATGCAGCAGTACCAAGATGACATGAAAGCACTGTTCGACCGAAAAGCGAAGGATCGAGAATTCTCTCTAGGTGATTTAGTGCTAAGATGGGATGCGAGAAGGGAAGAGGCAGCAAAGCATAGTAAATTTGACCACCTCTGGTATGAACCATTCAGGGTTTCGGCTCTACTAGGAGAAAATTCTTTCCTACTGGAAAACATCGATGGAGAAGTCCTCAGTGCCCCTGTCAACGAGCGATATCTGAAACATTACATGACATAGCAGTCTCCATT